>CAODLS011916483.1:0-14353 GCA_948243855.1 Flueggea neowawraea
ATAAGAGGGCGTTAAAACGACTGGATTCAGCCGAGAAATCAACAAACACAGAATGCAAAATGTTTATGTACGGACCTCTGATTCTGAATAATCTTCTTCCGTGGAATAAGCAGAATCTATCCTGTCATATAATTCCTCATCTCCATGATCTTTCACAGTGTCCATTTGTTCATTTGGATTGTGACACAAACAAAAAGTAATGAATCACAAACAAATAAATGCAAGTCGTGAAGCAAAAGCCAAAGCACATTAGAAGGCTTACAATTTCAGATCTTAACTTGTTCACTTTCGTCTCCAGAGCTGAAATATGTTTTAGGAGAGCCTGTGTTGACAATGTAATGGCAGAAGTTAATCAAAATATGAAACTAATCAATGTCTGCGACTCTGCAAGTATCTTGAGAGTTAGAATTCAGAAATTCTGTCCAAGACAAGAAGTTGTTGCAGGCAAAGCATAACCAGCATTCACCAACTTTCTTAGAGCATCCACAGGCACGAACATACTAAAGTTTACCCATGTAACTGCTTAACTACAAGGCATTTAATGTCCGCACTCATAGACAAAGCAACCATCACTCTCCTATGTATACACCCATGCACATAAAACTCTTACCAGTTAAAACTAACATTAATCTATAATCACTACCCACATTTGTATCAACATAAAAACAAAATTCCAGCCTAGTCTATATTCCAGTTAGAAAAGTAAAAAGTGAAATAAGAAAGTACTGTCACCATCGAGGTATCAACCGCAAATGGCTATAATGGTATGACTTAGAAGTATAGTAATGTATTAAATAAAGCTAGCATAGGTTTAAATCAGCAGTGAATAAATCAAAAAGGTACCTCACGCCTTTGAATCTCTACCGAGCGTGCCAAGGCCTTCCTCTTTGTCAATAGATTCACTGGCCTCAATGTGGAAGGTCGAGCATAGTTCTTGCCACGGTAGACAATTATTGCATACCCTTTAGAGACTTTGTCTACAGAAACCAAAACACCTCCACTTTCAGCTTCAAGTGCTAATGCAATTTTTTTGACCTGTTCAAAACTTTTGGCTTTTAAAATGATCTTCACCAATTCACGGTACTTCCAATGCAAATGCATGTTCTCCACTGTACCATCAAAAACTCCACGTCTACCTGGAACAAGAAATTACTGCCTCAGTAAATATTCAAAGAAACACATGAAAATTTTATGATGCAAAACAGTTTTAATTACCAAGAAGTAAGAAAGCTTTCATCCTCAGACCAAGCTTGCGAAACATAAATCTCTCTTCATCGGTAATGCTTTGTGGGTCTGCCTGTCTTTCTGCTGGTTTTAAGAACGCTTCAACCTTAGATAGTGCATGCTCAGCTTTCTGTAGCTTTCGCTCGGCCTGAAAGAAAAATCCCCTAGTATTAACACTATAGTGTTTAGCAAGCAAAAGTTTAGAATAATCCAATGAGACATCATGTAAACACTTCTTAACAAATGCTGAGAAACAAGTCGGTTAGGTTAACGGGAGCAAATGTAGAAATTAGTGGCTGAAATTTTGAATGAGCAAATAACACGAAAATCCTAAGTTTTGAATAACTCACAAAAGCAAGCTTCCTCTCAAGCTTTCTGACCAGATTATTATGCCTTGCTATTTCAACTTCCCTCATAATTTTTTCCTTATGACGACTATCCAACTTCTTTCCCCACTTTGCATCTGCATTTAAAGTCTCCTCAAGTGTGCCAGCAGTTCCTGACTCTTCCGTCTTTTCAATACCTGGTACAACTAAGGCTGAAGCTCTTAGCCGTGCCTGCTCCTCCTCATCTTGTAAGGACTTTGCCAATCTCTCCCTTTCCAGCAATGCTTCAGCAACATCAGATGACAAGAAATTTTTTCCCCGATAGAAAACCAAGAAGTCCTTGTTTCTAGAAAGTAACATGCCTCCGGTTAATCTCTGCAGGCAACAAACAAAATCAGTAGGCCAACTACTCCATATGGCACCCCAATAGCTAATCAAAATTTAACAAGTCAACGAGATAATATTGTTTTCATCATAATTTCTAATATCCAAGATCGGGATCTTAAGTGAAAGGTTGTGCATCATCTGATTTCTGATTTGTGAAGCATATGGAATGTATACTAGCAAAGGCTTCTATAAAAGTAAGGGCGCATTCTGTCAAAAGAAATAACAAGGTCCATAAGGTCTCTGTTTAATGAATAGTAATATGATGGGCATTATATTCATATGGAAAGAATGATTCATATTCTTCTTTACAATACTAATACCAAATTTTCATTTCAAAGGGTATGGTTGAAATAGTGAAAAACGTGCAAGTAATAGGTCCAAGTTTGATCTTAATTACTATTTGATGGATAGATAGTTTACATCGTACCTTAAGCTCCTCTGCCATTCTTTCACTAGTAGTAAGCTGCACGCCTCTTTTAAGTGCAATCTTTGCGATTGAACTCTTGTTCCACAATTTAATCATGACCACAGCCAAGCCTTGCAGCTGTCTGGTTCGGCCTGAAAATGAGGAATGATTACAATATCATAAAACATGGTCAAACAAAAAATTGCAATATCACAAAAGATCCTCCATGTCCCGATGAGTATTATCATGGACAAATAGAAAGTAGCATACCTAGTGCAAAATGTGGGGGAAGAAACCTGGCAAGCCTTCGCAGAGATGTTGCTTCCCTTTGCGAAAGAGTGGATCTCACTCCATAAGGAAGTACTCTAAACGGAGGCTGGTAACCAGGAACAACGCCAGGAAGCATATCTGCATCTACAGGTAATGGATCCAATCCCGGCCAATCTGTATACCTGGGACCCAGACCATCCAGCAACTTGTCTACTTCATCTTCATAATTCACTTCTGTTTGCATCTCTCTCTCTTTCTTCACCTCAGCCACAACAGAAGCTTCAGAATTGGATTGAAGAGCATCCGGTTCATCATTTGACACAAACTTATAAGGATATCTTGTCATTTTATTCATAGTTGTTGCTGGTAAGTCATTCGAAGGCATTTCATTTCTCTTATATACCAGTTTATTCAGATGCACTGAAGGAACTTCATAGCTCACACCTCTATATAAAGACACAGAGGTTCCAGACCTCCAAATCACCAGGCCTCCAGTTTTTCTCTGAAACATATTACAATTTACAGGGATGTAAGAACAGAGGGGCGAAAAACACAAAGAATCAAAGCATTAAATCAAATTAATGGAAATTAACTGCTATCTGAATAAACAAGACTTATGGCAGAGCTCTGTATAAAAGGGAGATAAGTGATTATGCAGGATCATAACTTAACTTTTCTTATATTCCTACTATTAACAAAAAATACAGCCTGAAGTACTATTTCCACAGATTAACATCCTAAATGTATTCATCTAGTTTTTCTCTCTTACGTTCGCACAGAATCACCTAGCCAAGAAAACTTTTAGCAAATATATACGCAATAACCTAAACTAGCAAGTCTAGGAAAACAAAAACAATCTTTCATAGCTCAAAGCAAGAACCAAATTCAAAGCATACCTCCAAAATCTCGTGCATCCTCTTCATATTAAGTGCAGGAGCTCCCTCAATTTTTACCCTCACAATCTCCGACGTCTTCCACTTCTCATGAATTGCATCCACCACTTCTTGAGTAACACCCGAGCCTTTAATCCTGGTCTTGCTCTTAATTTGAAATGACAAGTTCCTCAACCTCCTCAACTCGGATTCTGGCAATGTCATCTCTGCCAACACAGTCCTACTTTTGCTCCTTGCCGTCCACTTCCCCCCCTCCTCCTCCTCCTCCTCCTCACTTTCTTTCTTCTTTGGCTTCTCCCATGGAAACCTTACTTCCCCACCACTCTTAAACACATCCTCTACTCCTAAAGGTGATTCCTTTGAGAACCCACCTATTGAATTTGGTAACGTTCCTTCTTCTACATAGAATATATCTTCAACACTCCCTTTCTCTATCACCATCTCTTCTCTTCCCTCTTTCTTCTCATTACCATCCATGTACCCATATTTCTTCAATTTCTCTACTATTTTGTCCATTGTACTACCACCGCCATTGTAATTATTATCATCATCATTTCGATAATTGAAAACTGCTCGAGGGGGTTTAGGGCAGTTTTGCTTAGAGGGTTTGTTCCATTCATAGAACCAACCACTAGACGCTGATAAGGAGAGGCCGTTTGAAGAGCGTTGAGAAAGAGGAGAATTCCTTGGCGGGTATTTGTCAGATGATGAATTTAGAAATGAATTTGGTGACTTTGAAGGGATTGATGAGGTGTATCTGAAGAATAGGAGAGGTGCGCCATGGAATTTGGAAAAGGAGCTTTGAAATGAATCGAGATAGAAATGTCTACTTGGAATTAGAGCCATAATACCAAAACAGATGTGTTCACCATATGTTGTTGAGAGACGGAGTTGAAAAATTTGCTTGCTTGTGGTGGTGATATTTTTGGAAGTTGGTTCAATTTACCGGTGAATGCCTCACCGCAGCAAACGGCTCAGAGGAGTATGGCTCGGTCTGGGAATTCTTAAATATCTGAAAGTGGCAACTGTGGCGACACTTCTGTGTATTTATGTCCTATTTGCCCCTTTTGTTGCAGATTTTCTTTTTATCTTTTCTTTCTATTTGTCATTTATTTTAACCGAGCACTACTTGAACACCCAGGCGATGTCTCAGGAATTTTTTAAATTATTTTTTCACTATTTATCATATTTGTTTTTAATATTATTTAATTAAAAAAATATTATACTAAAATTTATATATTTTTACTTAATATGTGGTTAAACAAATATAAAATAATTAGTAATAATCGAAAGAAGTAACTTACTTGTTACTTTTTTAAAATTTAAAAAGAGAAAAATTTTGACTAAGGGAAAAAATTGTCAATGTTTACATCCTCAAAAGATTTGTAAAGTTTTTCAAATATTTTTACATATTGGAGATAAATCCTCAAAAATTAAAATATATGCTTAAAATTCTATTCTAGATTTAATAGTATGCAAATTTAAAAAAAAACATTGTCAGCAAACTTATTATTGAAGTAACAAATATATTAGAAAGAACTTATGTATAGAATTTTATTTAGGTGCAATTTTATGCTGCAGACAGACTAATATTTTATTGTACAAAAACATTTTTAAATAATATGCACCAAAAAACATTTTACATATTTTATACTATGCAAGGGAATTTTAAATATTATGAACCAAAAAACCCAACCATTTTAACAAAATAGTCCCAAGAAAGGCAAAGAAATTATTAATTAGTGATCAAATTGATGATAATTACAATTCTTTAAAACTGCACACTAATTATTCTCACTAATGGCGACAGAAATGGAGTGAAACTTAAGCTTAAGCGGATTCTTATCCTTTTTGATAGCGTTCAAGTCTTTTATGACGTTTCCAACTTTTCAACCTCAAGAACTTTCTGAAAATTCAGGCGGGTTTGCTTAGTTCGGTTGCAAGGCCCTGAAGAAATGCAGACCATCAGACTCTGGAAATAGCTTTTTCTTAAATTTCAGTTTGCAATGCAAATTTTCCCCTTAGCTTCCATCTTTGGATGCCTTGAATTCCGCCAACAAATCCCCAATATATTTCCATCTAGCCCAATATAATCCTCTACATGATGTCAAAGTGCAGACTCAATGAATCCCTTTGGCTAAGAAAAACAATTTAGACAGTTAAGATATATATAACATTTCCAGGATCTGGTGAGTTAGAACCACTAACAGCTTTACGACACTCAAACAAACTGAAGCTAGAATATGTCGACAACTTAATAATCCCAGCAAGTTCCTGAAACAAAATTTCAATAAACATAAGTACTCTTCAAAATTTCAATTTCTTAGACAATAATCATTGCGCAACTGAATCAAATGATGCAATTGCTGAACCTATAGTCCAATTAATACTTTCCATCAAACCATTACATATTTGCATTTATTGGCACAATTCTTTAGGAAGCTCAATTTTGCTACAATTGATGATTAATACTTTTGTTGTTAAGGCTACCTCAACAGCATCGGCTACACGTTTGCTTTGAAATCTGAGCATGAGGCTCATCTCGAAGCTCTACACGTCGGTATAGGATCCTGCATATGAAAGAACAAAAAATCTTCAGCTTTATAGTATGAGACTTGTTTGAACACAATGCACTGACAAAAACAATGTCTACCTTTTGAAAACACGTCATATCCTTAAAAGTAAACTTTTCCCGAACTCTGAGGACCTACAGATTTCTTTGAAAAAAACCCACGCTTTCCATTGGATTGAATTTGTTTCTGCATCATTCTCAGGAATCCCTCAACCTACGCACAAGTTACAACAAACATTTTGAACTTAAATGCATACTTCAAATTCAACTCTTTTTGGCATTTATAAACAATCACGAGTGGCTAAATTACATCAATTAATCACCTGGAATTTATCAATCAAAGGTATAGGAGCGCCAAGTTCTGCTGGAGCAGACATTGAAATGGTTCCGTGGGAGCTGGGAGACAAAATTGTCGCGTAAGTTTAGAAAATGTAAGAGAAGAATCAAAATTTATGTAGATAGAAAAATAGTACAAAAAGGTTGTGAAGACTGACATGGGTGAGAAATTGGAGCCATCACTGTCGTAGCCATCACCGTTTGATTTTAGCAGAGGAGTGTAAAGCAGTGTCGTCGTTTCCGCAGGATGAGCCCAAGGAAGACATACTTGGCCTCACACTGTGCGCCATACCTGCATTTCAGAAATTTTATCAAAATCAAGTTCTATATATGCGATCAAAATGAAGAAAATGAAGATTTAAGAAAAAAGAGTTCATAAGAGTGCCAAAAAGATAAACTGATAGCAAACATCAAAGCCAAACTTCATAGCAAACAAAATAATGGCCCCAGAGGCTTCAAGCAATTAAAATTGCAGCAGCGAACATCAAATTATATTGCAGTCAATAAACTATTCAAGAACCTAAAATCACCTCTAAGCCGATTTCCACTGGTAAGAAAGGACTTACTCGGCTTCTGACAATCGTTCTGTCAAAGATTTTCCAAGAACTTTGAAAGAGACATGATCTCACGGCATCCATGGATCAGGTATGACATCATTAGACCCAAAACTTGCAACGCATAAAGGCCACTTGCGGTGACGACTTCCGATAACCTTTTGGATACAGGGATTGCAGAATAAGTGGTAGCACTTTGTAATGACAACCTTACAGATTCATAAGTATTAGAAAATAGCAATATTGTAGCAACAGAAACTCAAAAAACAAAAACACAGAATTGATAACCCCGTGAGGGTAGCTTGGCGGAAGGGGAAGTGACCCTTGTTCGCAGGCGCGGGTTCGAGTGAGAGTGGCGTTAAACTAGGTAGCCCTGGCAGCCGAGGACCCGTGTCGTGCAATAGAGCAAGAAATCCCCCTGAAAGCTTGTCTCACTGAAGTGCTACGATTATCACACTAGTGCACGAACTCAAGTCTTCTACCGGTGCAGTTATGACTCTTGAAACATTCCTTAGCGAAAAGATAATGTTTGTATGGTAACGTTCAGTAAAAGTATGCTACTACTGGTCACCTCCAATTTCTTTTTTTATTGTAAAAAAAAACACAGAATTGATAGAGCAAGATTGAGAGCGAGAGAGAGGGATAATAGGTGAATTAAATCAACTTAGCAAATTAAATCAATACAGAAACCCCAACTCGATAACATTTTTCATATTTCAATCAAACAACGACAAACTCAGCGACATGGCACAGCAACACATTAAAGCACAATCCACCACCAACCCGTCTCATCACTAACAAATACACGTAAGCATCAAGTATTAGAGTACAAATTTGAAACTAATTCATATTTTAAACAGATCAAAAACAGGGTTGAAGAAACAGGAAAAAACTTGGATTTTAAGCACAATCCACCACCAGGCACCAAACCCATTTCATCACTAACAAAAAAGATAGTAAATTCAACAAAAACCAATGAAAAAAAAAAAAGAGATGAGGAACAGGAGAGGACAGAAATTGCATTGTCATTCCAAAAAAACGTGAATTTAAAGAACAATCCACCACCACCCATTTCATCACTAACAAAAGAGATACTAAATTCAAAAAAACCAATAAAAAAAAGATGAGGAACACAAGAAGATATGAATTGACAGCAAGGAGAGGAACATACCTGAACCCGAGAGGGTGGATGTGTGGAGGGTGTGAAACAGTCCAGAGCGGGCGCATATATGCGGTTGAAAATGTTGCAGTTGAATGTTGAAAAATTTCCAGATTAAGTGGGTTAGTGGATTGATTCAGTTGAGAAGCAAAAGGACGCAAAAAGCGTCGTGTAAAAATCCAGGCAGCAGTAAGTTAATGTGTTATAAAAAAATTAAAATGTGAAAATAACATAGAGATTTTTTTTTATCGATGAAAAATAACATAGAGATGACAGGTGACACTTAGTGGAAATTAATGTCTAGCGCTTTAATATACTGTGTAGATTACCCAACTGATTTGGGTTTGCAGAAATTAAAAGAGTAAACCTTTCGTTGCCTTTTGCTTCGACTTGGTAGACATGATTTCATTCAGGTTCATTGTTTCATTGGTTGGAGGTGATATGACTAAACAATGAAGTACTCTTTTCAATAAAAAAACAAAACACTGCAAGTTGAAAATGCATCAAAAATCGAATGTTTTACATCCAAATCCACTCCTAAATATAGGAGGTCAATACACATACACACGTTTGTACTAAAGTAAACAACCACGACCCCTTCCTCTTTTAGGATCACTATTGAGGTTCACTTCTTTCCCATAAAAAAAGTTGTCACACAACATTGGGCAAAAAAAGGAAAAATTTGACCCAACATCTTGAACATTCTCGGGTGTCCATCAACAAGAAATTGCTGACCCTACCTTGAAATATCTTATCTTCCTGTTTAATTTGGTACAAGAAGTATGAAGGCCGCAATATAACGAGACATATCATGACAGCAATGGCAGCGATAACAAAATTCGCAATCGCTATTGCATAGGAATGTGGCAACGCTGCATATATACCTGTCAAGAATGCCAAGGCCATGCTTCCTAATGCGAAAGGGAGGACCTTGAAGGTCGTGTAAAATAACCAGTAGCGCTTTCTCCCATGCCCTTGTAATGCCAGCAAGAAGTGAATAAAAATAACACACATTGATATCTCGAATGTTATGGCATCCGTTTTATCAAACACTTTGAAGGCTAATCTTCTAAACAACACTGCATACCCTTTGTTGGGGTCGTCATCTTCTTAACCACCGGGTAAAGTAAAACCCGCTGCCAATGTTACCGTTGCTATAAGTGTCGCCACTATCAGATGAGAGTCTTTGGCTTTCTTGTATTCTGTCATCATCTTGTCGATTCTTACTTTGACTTTCTCAAGAGGTTCCATCTGTAGTTTGTGTCGCCAACTTCCCCAATATTTGTCTGCCTTCTCAATGTTTTGCTTCAATTCTACCTGCATTTTATCCACTAAACAATTTCTTCATTAGTCTTCCAAAGATGAGAAATGAAGAAGGTAAATTAAGTAGAGAAGTTTGTTCTTCTTACCTTTTCTTTAAACTCTTCAAACTCACTTGTTTCAGTAATGTCTACTGCAGTGAAGTTTCTGTCATTGACCACCATTGAATCTAGGAGACAGTGTCTTACTAAATATTTACAATTAAAGCCAACATTAGCAAGCACATGATATGGCGTGTTCCCTTCATCGTCTTTCTCCATTATAAGGTTAAATAAGCATGGAGCTTGAAGGAGAGCATGCATTGCTGCATTATTGAAACTCTTTGCAGCCAAGTGAAGAACGTTCTGGACTTTTGGGTCAACGAGTTCGCAACAATCTGGACATTCTGATATTATCAACCTCATTATCTCGGCACTCAATTTCTGACCATCAAAACCATGTCTTCGAGTGGCAGTAGCCAGAAGAAGTGTCCGACCATCTATATCCTGAATGTAGGCAGCAAATTTGTCAAATTTTAGCAGCAGCTCAACCAGTTCCGTTGAAGCCAAGAAGGAAGCATAGTGCAGAGGAGTCCATCCTTCTTTATCGATCCTCCTGGTGAACCCTCTAGTCATTTCTTGTATTCTTTCTGTCATTACTGGTCAAAAGTTGATGCCCAATCATGATTAATCAAACTAATGGAATGCTAAGAAAATCTGTTAAAGCAAAGTTATATACATATATTTAACGCCATATGGAAGTGAAGAAATTTAATACCAGCATCTTTTTAATTACTGCTGCATGTAAAACTGTTCTTTCACTGGGTCCATCATATGCTGCTGGTGAGAAACAACTTTCCATTATCTCCGCTGCAACATCTTGGTGCCCTCTTTCCACGGCTAGGTAAAGTGGCGTTTCTCTAGCATTACTTGATACTCCGCTCTCAATGTCCCGTTCATACTGGGACGTTCTTGCATAATCATAAGCTGCAAGAATTAAAATTATGCCATCGTGTCCATACCTTGCTGCAATGTGCAGTGGAGTTTCACCCTTTATGTTTGTCTTGGTCAGTAGTGATGGACACTGATTGAGGACTTGTTCCACGAATGGATACCTGCTGCTCAGATTTTGTTGCCTCAGCCTTTCAGAGTCATTTGTTGGTTTTGCCTTTGTTTGTGCAGTGATGTAAATGTGTAAGATAGTGTTGTTTTTAGGTGTAAGAAGAAGCTCAAGATGATTGAGGTGGTTGTAGAATGCATCAAAGTTACCCTCTGATGCAGCCTTGTATAAATCAGGATTCAGGTGTGAGTTTATCTGCAATTGTTGGGATTGATAGCCTCCGCCAGATGGCTGATTGACAGGAATCAAAGAACCCATCTTGCAATGCAAATTGCTACTTGACGGCATGATCTTACTTAATTCTTTGTATATATGCAAATCAGTGTCCATGGATGTAGGACATGAGAAACACATGTATGCTTTATTAAAATCACAAACATTATATGGATATTTCCAAACCAGAAACACGTGTGTGCTTTACTAAAGTAAAACATTATATGCTTTATCAAACAGATTTACCTTGTGGATACTTAGAGTAAAGAATGGGACAAAACCAATATTCTGAGGTTTGATACTTGCTTGGCAAGAATGTGCACAAAGAATCTAGACATTAGAGTTTTTAAGCATTGAGCGCACATATGCAGTTATCAACCTTTCTTTTTTGGTACATCAGGATCTCCTAATGGAGGAAACCTACTCTACCCTACCCCCCACCCTCATCCATGAGCTCGAACCCACGCCTCGCAGACACGATAAAAGGTGATCTCACCACTAAGGTCAACCCTTGGCTCCAGATGCAGTTTTCAACTGGTTGTTGAAACGAGATTAACTTAATCAATTGTACAATAAAAGGATAGAAAAACTAGAGTTAAGTTGATTGGCTCAAATTGCCAAAAATATGCAGCAAATGGGGGCAAATCGAAATCTATTGTGAGTGAGAAGAAAGTATAAAGAATTACTTCAAACTCACTAGAATAATGGGATTCTCCCTGTTTTTTTCTTTTTTCAAAAGTTGATAATTGATATAGAAGCAATGAAAAGCTGAGCTACGTGAAGAACCCTAAGAATTGAATTCCTCTTGCTCATACGTGATCAATTCCTCTTGCAAAGCAATTGTATTGATTCCTGAATTTCCAACATAATGGAAAGCATCAGAGAGATTGAATGATCAGTTGCACAAGGAAAGTATTTCTATGGGGCCTGTAGTCCTTTTTCTTATGGGATAGTAAGAGGGGAAAAAAAATGTTTTGGAACCTTTCGGCCATGTTCTTCTATTGCCCAAACCCTAACCGTAAACCCAACGCAAGTCAACTTTATTGAGAATGGAGACAGACAGACTCACTCGCCTCGCCGATATCTTGTCGTCTGAAATGAAGTAAACAAGAAACCCAAAATTCCTGAATCTCTCCAACAAGATGTCCCAACCCGTCTCATCACTGAAGCAAGCAGCTCAATCCCTAACCGCTGCGAACAACCATGGTCCGTCTTCCTGGACCCCACCTCAGTCAACCTCCCCTCCTCCGTCTCCGACGCCACCACTCGCATCTCCCAAAACCTAGCTCACTTCCGTGCTAACTACGCCGCCGTCATCTTCTTGATTCTCTTCTTCTCCCTTATCTTCCACCCTCTTACTCTCATCGCCTCCGTCTTGCTTCTCATCGCCTGGGTCTACCTCTACTTCTTTCGCGACGAACCTCTTGTTGTTGTCGGCTACCAAGGGTGGTGCTGGTTGGGCTCGGTTTGGCGACGCTCGTGTTTCTGGTTTGAAGCGGGGTTTGGACGAACATTATTGCAGCGGTTGGGATCGGTGTCGTTTTGGTGCTGTTGCATGCAGTTTTGACGAGTACGGATGATCTCGTTGGGGATGACATCGAAGCGACGCCGTATGGGAACCTGCTTGATGATGAAAATGATAGCCCGAGAGGATCTTACAGTGGTATTTGAGATTGATTGCTACATTTTCCTGTAATTGTAACTGTGCCTAGATTTTAATGGAAAAAAATCATTTTTGTTGCGATGAACTGGCTCCAAATTTTATATATTTCCTTTATTTGTATTCTATATGTAATTGTTTGCTACTGAAAAAGAAAAAGATGTCTGAAATAAGAAAAAAAAAAAGAAGGGAAAACTAAGGATGACACCAGAGATGAATGGCTGCGATTGCATCCGGAAATGATTAGGGAGGATGAGATTTTCGGGCATTCGCGAGAACCATGACGAAACCTTTGGCGGAGCAGCCGGCTGTGGTGTGGATTGGTTGGGAAGGTGGAGGCGCTGCTATCTCCAACCACCACTCCACCAACTCCCTCATCTGCAATGAAGGATGCAATGGCTGTCCGTACAAGAATATCTCCACCGGTATTAATGAAGTCCCAGGTTCAACCAACGTCAATCAATTAATATAGGATTATTTGATCTCTGCAGTGACGTCGAACTTACCTCAGCTTCACTGCTTAGTCCCAGCTTTTGTACTACGTACATCTTAATCGTCGACACTGCTAAGTTTCCGTTCGTGCCAAACATCGTATGAACATTTAAGTAGAATTCATTGTTGGCTTAAAGAGATTGATGTGTTCTTCTGATTTGAAAATAGATATATTTGACCATATTAGTTACATTCCAGTCACTGACGAATCAGCCACTAATAGACTTATAGCCCGGAGTCTTCTCCGGCACCGAGTCGTCTCCAGGCTCCAACACTAACAGGTTGAAAGAGTTCAATTTTCAGTAGAAGGCAACACAAAGGAAACAAAATTTCCTCAACAACTCTCTTCTACCGGAACTGGAAAGGCTAGTTCTTTAATAGGTCCATCTGATAAGATGCACCATCTCGTAGAAGGTTTGTCACCTAAATATAAGACCAAAACGCAAGCAAACTTCTAATATGCAACTGAAAAAGAAACAATAAAAAGAAGCATTGGAGAAGAAAAGGAACTCACTTGACCCTCAAGAAGCGTGACGATATCTGTGGCAACGGTGCATGGTCCCCTTCCCTGACATTATCTAGCAAAACGTCAGAATTCAAAAATTTAACATCAAATGAACTGACCATGGCAGAGAGACAAAATTTTACTGGTCATCTGAAGCAATTAAGGAGAACCAAATTGGAGTGCATATTTTATGATAGTGATTTGCATCAATAACAGACTCTGCTGGAACATTCAAATCCTCAAATATTGCAGCTCTTTTTTGTCGCACTCCTTGCGACCTTCTAGGTTTCACTGCACCTGACCCTGATGCATTGGAGTTGTTTTCATCACCACTAACTTTTGATTTAATGCCATGTCCCTTGACATTATTCGTCAATTCTTGAGTTTCATCTTCTTCACCGTCAGACAGATTGTGCTGCAAAAGATTTTTCATGCAGATTAAAACTATTAAGCTTCGAATTGCTTGCAGCTTCAAGCAGGCAAGTAAAGGGCCTACATACAATAAGGCATATCTTTTATGGATGACAGTGGTGGATAAATTCTACAAAATATTTGCAACAGAGAGAAAATGAAGCCCAGCCTACCTGCCTTTTAATAGGCTCCTCCTCAACAGAAACAACAGATTCACGTAAATCAGAATTCTTTCTAGCAGTAGATTACAATCTTTTCCCAGTCATAACAGTCTTAGCTGATGCTTTAGGTGTGTTGATCACCAATGAGAACAGAGATCTTTCCTTTCTTCTACCTGGTGTTGGAACCGAATGCGGAGCTTCTGGGACCAAGGGCACAGCTTCGGGCACCTTAAGATTTTTTCTTTTGGGAGGAAAGATTTTGGCCCTGAGATCCTGCAAATTATGGTCTGCCCTGTGGATCATAATGAAAACCAGTTAAAACAACCTCATATAAACTGTTGTCACATACATGTGTTCTTTCTTAAT
>CAODLS011916656.1:0-19543 GCA_948243855.1 Flueggea neowawraea
TATCTCCAGGTATAATATTAGTAGCTACTGTCAATTCAATTGGGGCTGTTTTCCAGTTGATTTACATTACCATGTTCATCATATTTGCCGAAAAACCCAAAAAGGTAACAATCTTTAAAGTCTGAATTCAATCTTATACTGCATTTGAGGATGGTCTGGTTCATTGTTCTTTGAATGGTGGTTGCAGCTAAAAATGTCAGGATTGCTGGTTGGAGTTCTTGCAATATTTGCTGTGATAGCATTTATGAGCATGGAATTATTTGATTCTCATACCCGTCAATTGGTTATAGGATATCTAAGTGTTGCTTCTCTTATTTCAATGTTTGCTTCTCCTCTTTTCATCATTGTAAGTTCATTCTCAGAATTTTCTGTTTATGTCCTCTTCAAATTCGCTTGCTCATGGGCTTTGTGCATTTCTTCATTCAGAATTTGGTGATCAAAACAAGGAGTGTTGAGTTCATGCCCTTTTACCTTTCCCTTTCAACCTTTCTGATGAGTATCTCATTCTTTGCATACGGAATGTCCAAACTTGATCCTTTCATCTATGTAAGTGCTTATGAAAGATTCATACTTACTGCCTCCAACTTTATCACTTGCTTAATGATTAATTGCGTTATTTTCAGATCCCAAATGGAATTGGAACATTTTTGGGGTTATTTCAATTGCTGTTGTACTACTATTACAGCACCAGATATAGTGAAGATTCAGGAGAAACTTTACTAGCTTCGTACGCTTAAATTCTTCAGTAGTCATGATGGTAATTTGCTGTTTTGCTAACAAGGCCTCTTCTACAAAAACACTGTTGAATCATTTCATCCTTTTTTCCTCGTAAAATCTTTCAATCTACATGTTAGATTTGTTGGTTAGTCAATGACGGAAGTCAGTCTACAACAATGTCACAGAAGCACTAAGAATAGGACATATTGAATCCCATTTTTTGCATAAGTAAGAGAAGGGAAAGAGTCTCTAGTGTGGAAATCAAATAGCATCTCACCATGTTCTTTGGATCATATATCTTCCAAAAAAGCTTATGCAAAATTTAGCAGCTTTTTGTTGTGCCACATTCATGTTCACAAATTATGCGACCGTGTCAATGGTAGTTGAAGAGAATTGTTGTCTACGCCAACATGTCAGTAAATATCCAAGGTGTGCAGTGGTAGATGAAGGAACCCAAGTGCACACTGCAACTTTATATTTTGAATAAAAACTGTCATTGATGATTATGATTATGTCTTGTTTGTCCATCTACAAGTTGATGATTAAGGTTAATATGTTGTGATGATCTTAATTGTGCCAACAAATTAAAAGATCAGAGAGAATACCTGTGCCAACAAATTAAATAGAATGATTAAAACTTTCAAGACTACTTACATAAACAAATGAATCTTTGCTAATTAAAAGTTCACTAATTATTCACGAATGTTAGTTCAGCTTATAAGTAAGTAATAATTTGAACGTCGTTTTGAATTCGGATCTCAACTATAAAACAAAAACAAAATAAAGTTGAGTTATTTTTAACCAAATCACCGCTAAGTCCGTAAAATAAAAAGGAAAAGAGAAGGCCCAAGGCCTAAAGGAAGGAACCGACATATGTAAGAAAGCGTCGGGATAAAAAGGTAAATAAGAAAGAACGCGGCAATGAGTGAAATATGGATCTCATGGCGATAAACCCAAGCAAAGTCTCTCGCTCGCGTCCACACGCGGGGCCGAGTAGTAGAGACAGCCACCAAAACCCTAGCACAGAGAGAGATCACACGCTCTACTCGCATATTCACACTCTCTCCTCTAACCCTACTTCTCCGCTGCTCTTCTATCGTCTTCCGACTGCTCCTACTCTCGCTTCCCTTATCAGATCAAGTCTTCGTAGCCGTCCACTACTCTCGCGGCGTCGACTATTCGATCCGGTAAGCTTGTCTCTTACGTGTCTGTTCATATGTTCATCTGCTGGTAATTGAAATTTTCCTGTTTAGTAGCTGGTAGCTGATTTTGGGTTTCAGGGCTTTCCTGCTTACTTTTTGAATTCAGTTTCCAAGGTGACTTAGTATAATTCATTTGTCTTTTTTCATGACAAGAACTTTTTAATTTGAAACTGAATCATGGTAATTGTTTATGATGTAAGAGCTTTTTTTAAAATTTTTTGATGGTATTTATAACTTGGATGCTCCATAAAGATCTTGGCTTTCGCCGCTTTACTGTTCAAGGAAATAACTACCTGGGTTTGTTTATTTGACAAATGGATATTTTCTTTTCTTTGATATTTTATCAACTTGATTCTTCCTTTGCTTTCTTATCTCCAGAGGGTTTTTCGAATTCCAAACTGTCTATAAGTTCGTGGAAAATGAAACTCTTGAGCTGGTTTACTAATTTCTATTGCTCTGGTGTAATAAATTTGGTGTGAATCTATGGATGAGCGATTTCTTTATATCTAATACTGTAATCTTATTATTTTTTCACATTCTGTCTAATAGTTATGTTTAGTATTTTTGCTTGTTATTTAATCACCCTTTGAAGATTTTTCAGTATACTGATTATGCAATCTTTGATAGGCTAAATTGCGGCAGATTTCCTTCGTACTTATTTGTTATGAAAACTATGCAGGTTTATTTTGCTCATGCAAGTTGGATTTTCTTCTGATAGGGCACTGGTTGCAGTGTCACAATGGCTGGTGCAGAGACCGTGATGGCAACAAAGAAGCTGAAATTAAAGATCTCCTCCAAAAGAATAGAAGCTGTTACTGAGCCAAGGTCTTGCGAGTCTGCAAAACAGTTGCCAGTCGTTAACAAAGAACGTAATGATTCTTGTTTCGATAATAACTATCATTTTAAGAGGAATTTCACTTTCCCTGATGGTAATAAACGTGGGCCATCATGGATTACGGAGGGGCAAGGAGAGAAGAGGCAGAAAATGGATCGCAATACAACACAAATATGTTGTGCCCTTGTAAAGGACCTGATCAAGCATAAAGTTGGTTGGGTTTTTGCAAAGCCGGTGGATCCAATAGAACTGAAAATCCCTGACTATTTCTCAATTATAACCCATCCCATGGATTTGGGAACAATAAAGTCCAGATTGGAGAAGAATCTCTATGTTTTCGCCGAAGAAATTGCTGCTGATATCAGACTGACCTTTTCAAATTCAATGCTATATAACCCGCCGACGAACCAGTTTCATATAATGGCAAAGCACCTAAATGAGTATTTTGAGACAAGATGGAAATCTTTGGAGGAGAGATGGAACCGTGGAAGGGGTAAAGCTTGGGGGTGGACAGACAAAGGAGTATGTGGATATGAAGCAGAATTGTCCAAAGACACCTCCTCTGCATGCTACTGCTTTGCCGAAGAAGTTGAAGCCATCTGAAAAGAATGTGGTAAAGAGCTCACTGAGTCGATCATATACACAGCTGTTTGTGATAAGAGATCCTCTTCTTTGGTTAATATATTGTTTTTAAGAGAATGAGTAACTAACGATTATTTAATCTGCTGGAGAAATATTTTGCTTTGTAGATGGATAGACCCATTGAAGTTTGTGAAAAGGACACATTTAAACAATTGCATTTTATTGTTTTGTTATTGAAGTTTACTTGATTCATCTTCTGCTGACAGGTGAAGCTCACTAAAATGGCAGATAATTCTGTGCACAAGTTGGTAGGAAAAGATCTTCAAAAAGGTATGAAGTGGCAGAGTAAAGTTACTGCTTTATGGCTTTTTGTTGGAGCTAATTGGCGATGTGTCTTATAGGCACTGGTAGACATACTGGTGGCTCAGTTGATGTGAAGCAATCGTTAAGCCCAGGTGCCAGTAAATGTGCTACTTGTGGGGGAGCTACATGCCGATGTAGCCTTGCCAGCGATTCAACCCATGCATCTTCAGGTGGTGCTCTTCATATCTTGGTATTGCTATTTATTGGATGTCGATTGCTAGACTGATCCTCTTGTTTTTTCACTGAACAGATATATCTTGAGAGGTCAGTAGGTGGTGATCAGAATCCACCTGGGACCTACAATTCAAAGCTGGTATGTCACAGAATTGATGTCATTCGTGTGCAAAGTGTGCCTAAGACAATTTTTTTTTATAAAGACTTTTTTTTTCAAATAAGTGTGTAATTTTTTTTTTGAAGAGTTAAACAAGTGTGTAATTAATTGTTGTTGATAATAGGATTTCCAGGGCAAAAGCGCTTCAGCATCAGAGATGAGTTAAAATCAGATCCAGATTCTAATGGTGAGAAAAATGTTTGGTTTTGAGACACTTTTTTTTAATGACCCTGTGCTATCTTCAAGCAATTCATTATCTGAGAACTGGGATGGTATTGGAATTGATGTGAAGGAGCTGAAAGTGCTCTAGATGATGGAAACATCTGTCCTAATTCTCATCATACGAGTCCTGCAACTGATGCAACTTCTGAAGAAGGTTGGTTTATCTTAACTGATCATAATTGAGTTTTTATTAAAAACAATCCTGCTTGGGATTTCTTGATAGCATTTCAATTTTATCTTCTGAATTAGGATGGAGAACTACTTTTGATGTACAACGGTCCCCAACAAAGGCACTTCGTGCTGCAATGCGGAAGCAGTGCTTTGCCGACACCATACTAAAAGCACAACACAAGACTCTCCTTGATCATGTAAGTACATCTCTCTCTCTTTTCCGGGGTTTTATGCTGGCTGTTTCTTTGGATATGCAGTGTAGTCCTTTTCCAATTTGAATTAGTAGGTTGTGTCAATGGCTTCTTTTTATTGTTATTAATATGGCCACTTTATTGGTGTTTTAGGGTGACAAGGCTGATTTGTTGAAGATACGGCAGGAGAAGGAAAAATTGGAAAGGAAGCAGCGAGAAGGTACTCAAGAAATCTTGTATGACTTAAATATGGAAAATTATGTGGCATGTTGTGTTTGCTATCCCCGTCTCAAGTCCATTCCTATATGCACAAAAGCATGGCGTCAGTCAATTATTTTGGATGAACCCGTGTTTATTGATAACTGGAGCGGGTTGGTTACTGAATAGGCTTTTCATTGGTATCATACAGAGAAGGTGAGGATTGAAGCACAACTAAGAGCTGCTGAAGCTGCCTCAAGAATGAAGGAGGAGATTGAACTGAAAAAACAACGGGAGAGGGAAAGAGAAGCTGCTCGAATTGCGCTACAGCAGGTTTCTGCTTGTACTCTTCCGCTAGTTGACACCATAGAAAAACTTTTTTGGGAATGACATCTGATGGTCAAATCCGTCTGGATGCAGATGGAAAAAAACTGTTGAGATTGAGGAGAATCTAAAGATTTTCAAAGAATTGGAGAGGCTTTGTGCCTGTTCCTCAACGAGCAGTGTTCATTTTGACTCCAAGAGGGCTTCAACAGCGAAGGGGTATAACGAAGGGGCATATTTGCAGAGCCCATTGGGACGATTAGGATTGTTCATAAAAGATGATATCGAAGATGAGGACGAGGAGGTGTTCAATGCCGATGGGAGGAGAGCGAAATTTTATTAGGGGTGACAATTCGTATTAGTCATGTCATAATCGTGTGATATCATTTTATTATCACACATCATTATATATTCATTATACATAACATAAATATTAAAAAATTAATTTCGTTTCATTCGTGTCGTGTCATAATCGTATACACTGTAATCGTGTAATAAACGTGTCAAAAATTACCAGCTTTAAATTTTATCATGATTTATCTATTTTTTGTTGCCTCAAGCTGCCTGTTAATATTTGCTGTAAATGAACATATTTTTGTAGGAAAGGTTCTTGTAATGGAAACACCAAACACGTACTTATAGAGAATATAGCTTCGGTACTACTGTTGATCTCTTATAATACGTCTAATTTTAACTGCTAAACTGATCTTTGCAGTTTTTTCTCTTGGCCAAAAATGGATTGAATTAATTAACATGCATCATTCCTGATAAAGAAAATTGGCATGCTTCATTCTGAAGATTTAACAAGAACAAAGCCAACGCTTCATTCTTGATGGAATGGAACTCCCAAATCTTTTACTGCAGCCTGATGCATAATCTGGGAGACGTTAACCTCCATAACCATATAAAAATTAAAAACTGAGCAACACAAGCTATGTGCCAAAAGAGTAAAGAACAGGAGAGGAGAGAAATTGAAGTTTCAATGCAGTAGTCATTTATCCGATCAAAGTCTTCATAGAGAAGCAAGTTTAGATCTCAATCTGGAATCTAGTATGGGTATTTAGGAGGCTACTGAGAAGAACTGCACTGGAAGAACAAATAAACTGTACAGATCATATCGTGTATCGATTATTTGCACTTCTCTCAAGCTTCTTTGCATCCTCCTGGAAGAGCAAGGCAGAACATAAACGTCATCACCTAACTCAACAAATGTGAAGATATAAGGAACCTAGCATCAGGAGATGAAATACTCACATGGAATATGAACCCAATAGTATCATTGTAATCGAGAAACTCCTTCCATTATTTTCCAATGCTCAACTACAAAAGTGGTAATGAAGATATTAATTAATAAGAATTATTGACAACTGTCCTTGTCTAAGGTCAACATAAACCTATGCTCCAGTTTACTAACTCAATGTGTCATTATGTTCAATTTACGGATTCCACACGACACTATTAATAGCAAAAAATCCATATTTCAATATAGCAGAACATAATAAGCCATCGCAATGCACAAGGCTAGAACTATTTCTTAGTACAACAGTTAGCAGAGAAACGATAAGGTTGGCAACACAACAGTCAGCTGCAACTTGCATATACTTTTACGAAGTAACATATAATCCTTAATGCCAATCAGTACAGACTCATATCTAACATGTTTCAACGGCAATTACCTGTGCGGCTTCATTCGAAGCGTTCTTGGTCCAAAGAGCAATCCTGTCCTACTTGCCTCGAACACTGACAACCGCCCCACAAATCTCATCTCCATGATCAAACTGCTCGCCAATCATCGTTAACAGCTACAACACAAGCACATTACCAAAGATCAACATGCAAAAACTCAGATTCAAACAACAATATTACAACAAACACAATAAAACACATACAGTATACAACCAAGGCGTATCGGATTTCCCCTTCGTAAACGTGGCAGTCCACTTCCCTCCATTAGCACAGATCGGGTCCTCCCACTTTGGCTCAATCTTATACTTAAAGCAATGGAAGTCCGCCACCACCGGCAGTTTACTCGGGTTAAGTATGTTTTTGTAAACGCTGTTAATCCAAACACACAATTCAAACGAAAGCACAATTCAAAACCCTAATTATTCAATCGAAATCATAAAAAAAGGAAAAGAAGAGTGAAATGACAATTCCAATCTCCAGAAATCTTCGACGGTGGAGAAAGTGTAGATGGCGCGCATGGAACTGCCCTAGGTGGCCTGCCTTTGCTTGGCGTTAGGGTTATCGAACCAAAAGGTCCACTGGTGCTCAAGTGGGTGTAGCTCGTAGTTCGGTTTGAGCAATGACGTGTCGTGTTCTTCCACGATCTCTCCCTCTTCGTGATCTTCGTCTTTCGGATCTCTAGGGTTCGGGTTTTCAGCTTCTTGAGGTGTGGGTGACCTATGAGCCTCTTCCACCGCCATATCCAAGTCTGCTAAGGTAGTACCTAGTTTCGATCTTGCCTTCTCGTCGCTTCGGTGGTGCTAGTTAGAGGGATTAAGAGAGAGAGGAGTTGTCGGCGGTTGTGTTGGATACTAGTAGTAGAGGGAGGGTTTGGATTTAGGTCGGTTTAACCCGGGAACCGATGGGCCGGTGAAAGATCCGGTTTTCGATGCTCAAATTTGGTTTGTTTGGCGGTGGGAATAATAATGGGGATTTAATGCTGTAATTTTGTTCTGTCCGGTTTGTGACTGTAAGAACCGTGATGGCCCAAAAAGAAAAGAAGCTCGGAAGCCCAACGGACCATTTCAAACATTTCTTGCTTTATCATGAGACGTTCGTATTTTTTTTTTGGGAAAATCACATATTTATTTTAGTTAAAAATTTAAAAATTTAAAAATAAAAGCTGTCAAATAGATTTTTAAATTATGGAAATTCGTGGATAGTCAAACTTAAAAAAGGTCAGATTTTCATAGTCGCGATATTTTTGTGAGAAATCGATTTTTCTCGAGAAAATCAAATCAAGCAGAAACAATCTCTAGAGGTCCCTATTAGAGGTCTCCTATGGTCTTTACTAGAGGTCTCTAGGGTCTCTGCTGGTCTCTATTGGAGGTCTTCACTAGTCTCTAAGGGTCTTCACTGGTCTCTAAGGGTCTCCACTAGAGGTTTCCAATTGTCTCAAGGGGTCTTCACTTGAAGTCTCCAGGGGTCTCCACTGGAGGTCTCCAATTGTCTCAAGGGGTTCTCACTGGAGGTCTCCAGGGGTCTCCATTGGAAGTCTTCGAATATCACTTATTTTTTTACAAAATTTAATTATATTTTGTTTAATAATAATTTATTAGATCATTTGTTAATTTTTTTATAAATTTAAATATATTTTGTTTAGTAATTAAAAGAAATTGAAGTGCCAGGGTTTGTTCTGTGCCACTGCCACCATTCCTCTACAGCCGTCGTTGACGCTCTACGAAATCGAGAATGACATGAAAACATCTGAAAGATAGGACGATGGTTCGATGACTGCAAATCTGAAAGAGCGAGATCAAAAGAGCAAAAGATAAGCGGCGTCGGAGAAGGTGAGTGATAGGTGTGGTCGGGAATGGAGGAGAAAGGAGAGGAATGGTGGCTAAGGTTTGGGTAGAGACGAAGAGAGAAAGAGAGAAGAACGTAGAGAGAGAAGCTGAAGAGAGAGAACAAATTTGTGAAAATAAGAAGAAAAATTGTATTTTATTTGATATTGAATCTGACATTTTTAAAAACAAGAGTTTAAAATTGACATTCTTAAAAATCAAAATTAATCAAGAGTTTAAAAAATGACATTCTTGAAAATCAAAATTAAGCGTAGTCTCATTGCAAATCAGAATTTTTAAAGTGACACATGAGATAATTAACTCTTTGATATGGCTTATAGTTAGGTGTTCTGTAGATGGACAATCTATATATATATATATATTTTAAATCAGTTCATTTTTATTCCCATCAAAAGAAAGAACACATAAGAATTTCTGTACAAATTACACACTCTAACTCTAAGTCACACTTATCGAGCTCTGACTCACATCTGAACAAATACGTAAGTAAGGCTAGAGTGGGATGCTACAACTCTTATATCAGCAAAAAAAATCAACTAACTAAAAACAATAGAAATAGTAACATAACATCATAAGCTTGACACAACAAACCACCAAGATCCATAACGTCAAGAGAACATTCTTAGCACATTATACCTTCAATCTTGCACTATCCAATGACTGATACAACCCATTCATGAGAATAGACCTTTTGATAATTTTTTTTCCATTCCTAGCCATCCAAACCCAATATAAACAACCGCCACAAATAGGACACATATGACTTTGCTCAAAGTTGTTTTCCCCTTAGTCTTCCTGGTAAAGCGATTAACTTCCCTCCTCTAAGGCAGTATAGTACGTTGAATGCCACATTTAGCTAGCAAGCTTATCCAGGCAACAAATGTAAAAGCACAAGCAAAGAAAAGATGTTCAATAGTTTCAACAACATTATTACAGAATACACACAAATCATCAGGAATCATGCCCCATTGACAGAGTCTAGCTTTGACAATTAGTTTTTTATACATAGTAAGCCATAAAATAAAAGCATGTTTGGGAATATGAGCAGGCCCCATACTAAGTTATACCAAGAAACTGCAGCTGACTTTGGACGCAACTCATTTCAGACACTTTTGCTTGTGAAAGCACCACAAGGAGAGTGCTTCCAACTGATCCTATCCGATCTGAGCTCACAAGGTAGTATCTGTGCAATATCATGGCATACCTGCTCAGTATCATCAATTAGGGACTCCGAAAAAATCCATCTATTATGCCTCCACAGATCAACAACTTTAGCTTTTTTAAGAATATCAATATTAAAAATAATAAGAGAAGAATATGCATCAACCACAACTTGACCATTAAACTAGGGATCAAACCAAAAAGAGAACTCCTTTCCATCCCCTAGAACATATTCAAAACAAGGGAGAAATTCATGCCCAAGTTTCATCCCCTAGACAATCTATTCTACAATTAATTAACATTTTCACTTGATCAGTTGATCTTTTTATTTTTCTCTCTTAATTTCTATCATGGGGAGGCAAGGAAACAAGTAAATATATAGTTAATTAAACAAATAAATAAACACTTAACATAAATCTACCAGTAGTGAATCAGATCTCTACCATTACAATCAGTGTATTAACACTAGCTTTAGTTTACTTCTTTACAATCACAAAAAAAATTACCTTACAAAAAAAACCCTGAAATGGGGACTTTAAGGATTCTAAAATGAAAAGAAAATGCTAATCAAATGCAGTTCTATACGAATAATATTGATGCTCGATCGTTCAACTAAACAGAACTCTACTGGCTAGCCATATATATGTAATAAACAAAAACCATATACACATATCAACAAAAATAAAATAAAATTTGCAATATTCAAAACATAATATACATGTTTACAAAATAACGAGGGAACATAAATTTACATATCCTGTGTATGCATATATTCAATAAATAACTTATCTAACCTTGAAATTATTAATGTTGCAATGAACACAATGCATTAATACATAATTAACCAACAAGATTTCTTACATTAATCTAAATGCCTCTACGTATACAGAGGCACTTGCTTTATTTATTTTTTGATAAGAAAAAGGGGAGTGGGAGCGACCAGTCGTAACTACCCCTGTTGATCGTGACCGTGCGGACTCCTCTCCGCTATAGAATGTTCGATAGAACCATAGCTGAACCCGATGAGGTGGCCGAGTTTTGTCACCGCAACACCCGCTTAGAACCAGACAGACCATAGGACTATCCACCAAACTCTAATGTTTGACCCAAACTCAATGTCTTGAAATTATAAATCTTTAGCGAAGTCATTCCACCTTAAGCTCGAACCCAGGGCAAGCTAATTTGGGACTGCTCCCATGTTCGGTGGACTACTCCTGGGGGTAGAGGAACTTGCTTTATTATCTAGAATTAAAGACAATTATGTATATTTTACACATAGGTAAAATGTATGTACTAAGAAAAAATTATATGGTCAACTTCCAACATTGTGGGATTCCTCGTCTGGATTAGATTTCATATATTCCAAATATGATTTTCCTTCCAAACAACGTGAGAAGTAATCATTGACATATTTCTCCATCCCAACTCTTCTGAAACGTGGTGGGTTATTTGGGTTTATTAAACCATCCGCAGGACCAACCTCTGCCTTGAAATTTGGATTGAAAAAGAATGCTATTGACATCCTTTCTTTCTTAAGGTTTACTGTTACACAGTGCTCCACGCTTTTATACATCCCGTTGCTCACGATCTAAACACAAAAAAAGAGAGAAAAAAATAGTATTGACCCTATAGCTGGAGAGAGGGATTAGAAATTAAGGTTTGATTCAAAAGTTAAGGTTTGAATTAATATTAATCAGAAATATAGTATTTTTTTAATAAAATAACTAACTAACCAATTACAATATCAATTCAGTAAATTGACCCACATCTTAATGACACTATAGACTACTAATTCAATTAGGCTAATTTCAAAAGTGTTTATCGGATAAATCAAACTATAGTTTTATCATACAATTAATAATTAAGTGATTTGCGTAATTTTTGTGGAGCATATTTAATGATATTTATTGATTGTTTTATGCATATGTTTGAAAATGATGTTCAACCAACACCCTTCATATTTAGAAAAATACATCTAGGGTTTATTTAATGTTGAGATAAGATCAAATATTTATTTTTGAAGAGTAAGATCAAATATTGAATTCAATAATGTCACGTGTCTTTTTCATAAACCGTATTTTTAATATCACGCCCCATCCTTTTTAATTTGGAGACCATCCATTCCATTGATTTGGTTAACCATGGTGATGAGAGTTGCATCTGAGTGAGGTGTAATTCCAACAACTAAATCAGGTTGTGGGTATGGAGGATAGAATGTGATTCTCACTGATTGCAATCCATCATCAACCATCTCTTCTGCCTTCTTTAAATCTATCTTTAAGGCTTTTGCTATAAATCCAAAAGGCTTCATGGCAAGTTTTTGCATTTCTTACAAGTAAGTCTCCAAGGCATTTCTGCTTGCAAAGAGGCAAAAAAATCAAAAAGAATATAATGAATATCATAATTGCTCCTGCTTTATATATCTCAAAACCTACGTTGACATAATGACATTTCAATAAATGACATGAAAAGTATTTAGCCCTGTAATTAATTGCATCCGCATAGGTTATGAATTTTTTTTCCCAATCTGCACGTAAAATCTCATCATAGCAAGTAGTTGAAATTAGCAAGTCAAATAATTTGTTGTACAACAACTGTTTATGCCACATCATATAAATGCATATGAATAAAAATGTTTATAAATGTAAAAACTTAGTTACTTAAGTAATTTAAACTTGAATTTTTAGGTTTAGTGGTTAGAAGTTAATTATTTGGATGTTGTTTAAGGATAGTTGTCTGTTTACGAACAAAAAAAAATAATTATTAGGATTAGGACGAACTAAATGTATCGAAGTAAAGATGATACACCTTAAGGATGAAGAGAACTCGGGTAGAAGGTATTGCTTCCTCCTGTGAATGGGGTTGTTTAACATAAAAATCCTATCACCCCAATCAAAGGTTCCATTTGATCTGGCTACGTTCCCATAACCTTCATTTTCACCAGGCCTTTGTTTGTATTTCATCTTTTCTTCCAAAGTAAGCTTATAGAACTCCTCAATCTCATGTTTCAGCTTCTCCATCGAAGAGCTCACTCCTTGGTTCACCAACTGTATATATCATCACCAACATATATTATCATAACCATAACCCTAACTCTGTGCAAAGTACATCTTAATTATTCAATTTAAGTACATAAATAATAATATATAGTTGGGAAAAACCTGAAAGAAACCCCATTCTTTGAAAGAAGCGTGAAGCTTTTCCAGCTCCAATTCTGCAGTGTCCAATGAAACCAATCGTTTAAAATCAATGGTGGGAAGTTGTGGAAATGAACCGTCTGGAGAATGTTTGAGAATATTTGGGTTATTCTGATTTGGGAGAACATAACGTTCTGGTACTGAGATCATTGGCTCTTTGATGAGCTCGTGAACGCTAAGCAAGGCTGACTCAGTTGGTGCCATTGATTAGACAAGTGAATACTGCACCTTCATTTACATGACAAGCTGCACTTATATATAGCCAGGAAATTATGATTACATGTTTAAATTTTTTCGTCTTTCTTATAAAATAATACCAATACTAATAAACAAATACATAAAAAGAAAAGACTAATAAAACCACGTCAAGAGCTTTAGGCCAGCGATAAATGCTTTTTTTTCCTTAATTATAGAATTCTCAAATTCGAATTTTGAATATGAAACTTTAAAAGTCGCAAAAATTAAATCTAAACATCAGATAATTTAATAAAAAAGGAAAAAATTAATGAGTTTATTTTCTCTACATCTAATAATAAATTATAAATTAAATGCATTATCAATTTATTCTTTTGAACAGATTATTCTGGAGTGGCTTGCTATAGGGCGTCAAGGGTCGACTTTTAGCTGTTTATAAATCAACAGAATACGAAATATAAAAAGCTCAAGATTGATTCCTGAAAGAACATATCGATTGATTACTCTGCCATGATCGATTCCACGATAATTCTAGCATAAGATATAATACCTTTAAATCCCCGATAATTCTAGAAGTTGCCCATTTTTTTCTGCAGCCCATTAATTATTTATCAACGAATCATAACTATCAAAAAAAAAACACGAATCATTAAATGTTTCATTGACATTGATTTAGTATTTAGTCAATTCAATGTTTCTTTTTTTAATGAATCGAACACGTCAAGTGCATAATGGAAGGAAACATTGTTATCTCAAACTGGCTATACGTGTAAACAAGAGCCAAGACAATTAAAATGTGCTTAATTGATGATCCAAATTATTTATTGTTGAGTTGATGCATGTGGTTTGACAAAATTTTGTTTACAAAGACATGCCGAATTGCCGGGATCGAATTGGAAACATTCAAGTCTCCCACTCTGTAATTTTTTATCGTCATCAATGACGACGAATTCTCACATTGGACCAATTTATGGATGTTTGAGATTTAAAATTAATGTGTACTATATATGAAGTACTTTCAAATACTAATATATTTTGAATGATATTAGCGTGATCTTTAGAATTTGATTTTAGAGAAAATTTGTTAGTAAAATATTTCAAATCAAACATGAAAAAAAAAAGATTTGATGCCTTCCAAGGATTACAATCTTTTTTTTCTTTGATACCGGAAGATTTTTGTTTTTGATAAGTTTTTATACCGCAAGATTCAAATCTCGAATCATAAACGCATGCAAGTAATTCTTTAAAGTCTAAAATTCCATTTAGTTAAGGATGCAATTTTTGGATTCACAAATAGGACTAAATCACTATAAATCCACAGCTTAAATTTCTTTTGCTTAAACTCTTTATTTTCATTGACATATTATTGTCTCTCATGCTTGTGAATTGGTATTTGTAATTTTTGTTCTTGTTGCTTAATTCACTGTTTTGAATATATGTTTTGATAACTGTTGAGCAAGTTTGTAATAATTTTTAGAAATCCAATTCACCCTTTCTTAAATTGTCATCTTGACTATTGAGATAACAATAATGACAGGAGTGGATGGAGCCAAAACAAATTCTTAGCAAAGACTGACGTTAAACAAAGTGACAATAGTAAATTCGATCATTGTAATTTTTATAGTATCAAATTGAGTGACATTAAATTTTTAAAATTATACTATTAATTAATTAAGTTTAGAGAAAAAATTGCAACATATAATATATTATATTTAAAAAATACTATATTATACATATAGTATACCATATATATATGATATATACTCTATATATACTATATATAACACTAAGTAGGATGGAACAAGATGAGACCCGGCCCCACCTACCCACATTTTCCTTCATCCTTGCATCAATGACATAATTATAAATGATTCTATTAACCATCGAACGTTTGGATCAACTAGTAAGAGTTATTCCAACTAAACCAAAGGTCTCAAATTTGACCCTTGAGAATGCAACAACGTTGGTGGTAGGGGATCCCATCCTTCGAAATGCCTATCAAACTCCTGAATCTAGTATAGTTTAGGCCCATTAAGTCTTCTCAACTCAACGTGAGACAACCCAATATACTAGGTACAATATGCAATAAATGATTATATTAAATTAATAGCTATGGATTAAATCATAATTCATTAATTACATCAAATTATATCTATATATGTTTGGAAAATTCACCCAATAAAAATAAGAAAAAAATGACCAGAAGTGTCACGATCTGAGATCGGACCATGACCAGCTTACAAGGTGAACCAAACTAGAGACTCGTCCCATCTCGTACAAGCCTCGGAGAACAAAATCCAAATTCTTATTATTAGCCAGATTATTAGTCATATCAAAATATTTTAACAGATATTAAGTTTTAGAAATAATTCTCTTGAATAATAATAAAAATATACTCATTATATAAAATATATAAAAATAATAATATAAGAAAAGTCAATTAGACCAGTATGTTAACAAATACATATCCATAACTCATTACATGATGTCGAGCATCTAACATAACGTAAACTCAGGCACGAACAATAAAGCATTTACTGCTAACAAGGACGTCTCACTGAGCGTGGAACATCGGATAATAGCTATCAACAGAACCTAAAAAATATTAAAGGGAGGGAGTGAGAAAACTCATTGAGAGACGATACTCCAGATCGCTTCTGAGACCTCACATAAACCGTTTTGAAAATATTTCAAACATATAGCATGCATATATACATATTAATACATATAATAGTATTTTCAAAAAAAATATTTTGAAATCCTTCGCAAGCAAGGCAGACAACAGACAGTCACACATATTAAATAAATAAATTTGATAAAAATATTAAGTTTTCAAAAAAATATAAATTAGATATAACATGTGACAATGCTTCGCAAGCTAATAATTCAATCGCGGTCAACTGGTGAATGGTTGGCCACCTCAGATATCGAACAAAATTGACAACATAATTTATTATGAGAAACATCAGACGCAATAACTATGACAATATTGGATATGCATGCAATGCAAATGCTAACCCAAATCTCGATGGTGTCAAAAATCCTATTTCAATAAAAGATCTATTGCTCTCGTATCAAAAATCGAACTCTATACAAAATTACAGTTTGGACTCTTAACTTTTGTAAAATCACACTTCAGTCCCTAAGACTTCAAAAAATTATAGTTAGTTCCCCGACTTTTCAAAATTTACAAATCAGTGTTCAAAGTATTTCAAAATTACAAATCATTACTAAAACTTTTAAAAAATTATAAATCAATCCTCAACTATCCAAAATTTCAAATTAGACCCAAATATGTAAAATATCAAATCTAATCCTCCAATTATTCAGAATCATAAAAATTATGTTTTTGGTTCCTACATCAAAAAATTACACGAAAACGTCCAACTCTCGATTCAACCGATAGAAATCATTCTCAATCACCTACATTGACTCTAATCAACTGCAAAAATTTAAATATACAATTTGTTTCTCCAAAAGAACACAAAATCTCAATAAAATCAGTCAAAACCGAACCAATTCCTAACACATTCAATAACTCATCAAATCTTGTGATTTCAAGCTAAACCGATGTTTATCTAACTTCATTCTAACCTAATATAACTTCACCAAGCATCCATTTCAACAGAATCATCAAAAAATGCAGACCCATTTCAAATTCGGACTAAATAATATTATGAGATTAATGCATGAAAACAAATTAAAAGCCAAGAAATAAACATGATCTTACCTTAGATGATGTTTGGGAATGTTGGGAGAGTAACGTGGGAGAGATTTAGATGAGTTTGAGAGAGATTTGAGCGAAAAAATGAGAAAGAACGACAAAGAGGATCGGATTTTAGGCGTTATAAAGACTGACATATCAAAATACACCATTTCGATGATTTTCAAAGGCAATGTACGTTATTTTTCATACAACATATGTCTTGTACACTCACAACGTACATTGTGGTGTTCAAAATTGCATCCAGAAACTTTTGTTCTGCGAAAATAATGATCAACATATGTCATGAAATTCACTACGTACGTCTCACTTTCTGCAACATACGTTGTGCATGTTTCCCAGATGGTGTACGTCTTGGAAGAGGCTAACGTACGTTGTGCTTTGCCAGCTTGTCTTCTCGACGCTCTTTTCTCGCGTGCACTCGTTGGATCATTCCTGGGGCTCAACAACACCCAACCTTACAAAAATGACATCATCTTATCTAACATCCTCAAACACTTAAACGTCATCTTAAACACTCAAGATTCATATCAAAATCGAACAGGAACGAGGTTTTGCAGAAGACCTTATCAAAATTGAATGGAGTGCTACATAGAAACTAGCCAAAATGAGCAGGATATTACAAGAAGTAATTAGTATAATATGTTAATACAATGGGTATATGATTAGGCTTTAAGGCTTGACAAAACACTATCTTTAAGGTTTTAATCTCCCCTACTATGTGTGTCGTAGGGTCAAGGCAATAAACCTTCAATATACAACAAAACCTTAATCCTACAAGCAACAATTCTTGTAGAATTCTTGTGGAACCTTTATTTATGAAAGTGAAGAACAAACAAGTACAAGAAAAGAAAAAGTTATGTTAAACTGTGGCACTAAAACACAAATTTATATAAGTGATGGACAATTATTAAATGTCCTTATGAAAGGATGTGTCCCAACAAAATCCAACTGCCACTTATACAAATCCAAAAATAAAATTAAAAATAATAATTCTGCACTTAATTTTATTACAAGTGCCAAGTGTCATCATAGAATATGGTGAGCTGTTTTTGAAGTCAATTGTTCATGGCTATTCTAGATTGGTTTACTTTTTATTTTTCATGAATATTTTTTTTTCTATTAATTGACTACCTAGACATTACTCGAGTGCCAAGGGAATGTAATAGAATTGTTGTTGCACGTTGTATTCCCTTTTTAGAATGTATTAGGTATGTAAGAATATTATGGTGGTTTGTCAAAATTTTGTAGGAGGGCATGACTCTTTTGAATCATCTTTATAAAGGTACAATAACTAAGAAGTTGCCCGAGGCAGCATGAAGGGTAAAAAATTAAGAGAAGCATTCAATGAAACAAGAACTAATATTAGAGTACTTGAAAATGAATTGTCTTCTTTTTTGGGTAGCAACATGATCTTAAGATACAACTTAGGACATGGACAAATAGGATGCTTTTTAATGATAGGCACAGAGCATTTAGCATGAAAGGGATTATGAAGAAGGGTGCAGAAGGCCTCAACATATGACTTTCCTCGGTAATACGGAAACTGGTAAATTGGTGGCAAGATTGTTTCATGATAGTGATCATTTTCTATTGTGCTATATATATTCCACTTAATCTTACGGATCCAAATTATGGCAGCAGTGAAGTAGTCAATTAATTTGAGTTTAACATTCTATGTACTTTTTCTTTTCTTTTTTCTTTTTGGCTGGATAACGTTCTATGTTCAACTTATAAATAATTTGCACATAAAGATTACACAACATTATTAGTTTCGAGATCAAATCACTAAGGGTCTGTTTGGATTGCAGAATTGGAATTGGAATTCTAATTTCAATTATGCTGGAATTGGAATTGGAATTGAATCAGAATTCTGATGTTTGGATAACATTTTATAGAAATAAAATTGAATCAAAATTAAAATTCTGATGTTTGGATAACTTATAGAATTGAAATTGAATCAGAATTACAATATGATCAAAATTAGAATTAATTATTTAAATAATTATTACATATAAATTAAATATTTAATAATTTAATATGAATTTAAAAATATTTTTTAAGTTTTAAATGAGAGATGTGATATTAATAGTAAAAAATGGAATCCCAAAATAAAAATATTATAATATCATATTCATTATAGAAAAATATCTCCACTACATCATCAAATTACATTACTTATAAATACTATATTTTTAACATCATACAAATAAAATCGTAATAGTTTTAAAGTAATTATGAATACTAACATATAAGTTTTGAAATTTCCTTTCTAACATGAGATAGAAGAGCCATAAATGATTCAAATTTTCTTCATCACTAGCTACATTTTCTTGGAGGTGGATCTCAAAAGCAAATTGGAATGCTGTTGACATCACTGATTTTGTGCTCTTACTGCTTGAATTATTTATAGATGCTTTATTTCTAGCTAGACGAACTTCAAGAGCAGAGACAAGGTTAAGAGTACGATTTGGGCTGGAGGCATCCTATATAAAGAGCAATTTAGAAAATTAGATCAATGATACAAAATCAAACAAAGACTTTTGCATGAGTAAAATTGATAAACAAAAAGGAAACTGACAATTAGAGAGAAATTTTGG
>CAODLS011916740.1:0-16012 GCA_948243855.1 Flueggea neowawraea
AACTCAAAAGTAAATACAAAATGCAAGTGAGATGCATGACAAAATGTGGATCATGAGCATAGAAATCATGGAAATGGATTCTTAGGATCTATAATCCAACAGTCTTGGTATGTGCAATCAATGTCATCTTCACTCCTCTTCTTATCCTCGGAATCACTTAAAACAATAGTGGTAGGAGGGTGTGGACCATACTTAACTTTCGGTTCTTCCTCCATAATCTCCTCAATCTGAATCCTAGTAGATGGAAAAAAACTTAACTCCAGAAGTACCTTTATCACTAGACCCTAAAGTTTTTTCCTCTGCTAAAGTGTCTTGTTCCATAAACTATCATAATTTTTAAAGGATGGCTCGAGCTTGTGCCATAGTCATTTCATCCTCTTTTTCTTGTTTGGTTTTCTCCCGAGTTCGTGAGTGCAAGCTGACCAATAGCTCATTGTTAGCTTGAAGGAGACTAATCATTGCCTCAAATTTTCCTCTAGTTTCTTCTTGAAAAGCTTCAACATTTGCCTTCAATTCTTGAAGCTCTCTCCTCAAGCTAGTAACCTCATTAGAGCTAGCATCCACTGATGAACACTCAATTATACATATTTGTATTGTTGAATTCCTATCATTTTGGTTATAATTGAGATGTTTCCATAGGTTCTGGTGTTTTATTGGTTCATATTTTGTTTTCCAGGTCATGTGATAGTGTCTTGATAGAATTGAATGAAAGCAAGCCAAAACGGAGATTAAACGACAACTTTCGAGGCTTTCAACACAAGACACGGTCTGGGACCACAAGACACGATCGTGTAATACTGTGTTCTATTCGTTATTGTTAAATGCACCTTCAGAAAGCAAGACACGGTTTGGAAGACCAAGACATGGCCGTGTAATATCATGTTCTACCTGTGTCCTATTCGCCAAAGTTAAGTGCACATTCAGAATGCAAGACACAGCCTTTGAGTCAAAGACACGGCCGTGTAACTGAAGTTATGTCCGTGTCTTACCAGTTTCGAAGCCAAAGGCATCAAAGAGATGAAACGACAAAGTTTTAAAGCAAGAAACGGTTTGAGAACCTACGACACAACCGTGTAATGTCTTTATCGGGACGTCTTACCAGAACACACCATTTCAGCCTATTTATGCTTTGGACGAACCCTAATTAGAAGGAGCCACCATTGACACACCAAAACAAAGTTCTAGAGAGGGAAAGAGTTGGATTTCAAGGGAAGAACGCCTTTGGATTGGATTGACATCAAAATCGAGTGGATTGCTTGAAGATTGAAGGATTCTCAATGGGTTCTTTCGTTCTCTCTTGTTTTCATTTTGTTTTTGTTGTTGTTTCTACTGATATGATGAGCTAAATTAATATGCATCTAGATGTGATGAACCCTAGGATAAATTTGTGAGTGGGTTTTGTTATTTTGTGGCTTTGTTCATGAATTGAGACTCATCTATGATATAATATTGTGTTGTTGGATTGATTCTACCGTTTTTTTATTCGACAATTGATTGCATGCATGAGAATCTAGAGATTTATTGTGTGTTTTGAATCGCTCATAGGTGAGAGGAGTTGCACGCAAACCTAAAGATAGGTCACCGAAAATCTTTCGAATTAGGGTCAAACTTAATATGGGAATTCATTAATCAGTGTTAATGCAACGTGGGGGTATTAATTACGAAGAGATTCTGGTTAATCAACTTAACTTAGATGTTAACTGACTCAAGAGAGAGGTTAATGTATGTTAGGAATTCCTATGGTCCAATTGTATGAACAAGTGACTTAGTAACAAGCTTTATTTTGCTTAGGTAGTCCTAGGGGGATTCAACATCTGGATGCTACTGTTATCCTTGATTGCCCGATTCCTAAACTCTCTTTATGTTGTTGTGTTGTGTGTTGGCGTGTCTCCATTCCTTTTTTTTTTATTCAATACCTGTTTAATATGTAGGCTAGATAATAGAGAGAGAGTTATTACTAGTACTCTTAGTCTCTGTGGCATACGACACTCGGTAATCAGGTCCACATACTACAAATGATAGGTGTGCTTGCCTACTACCATCCACTGTCTTAGCAGGTTGTGAGCTCTCCTCAACTTCTGGCTCTTTTATCCTTTTGGGAGCCTTTCTCTTATCATCTTGAGCCCTCCGGATTGTCACTCGATCTTCAGGACTCTGCTTCATCACTTCATCCTTGAGGTTTACCATCACATCCTCATTTCTTAAATAAAGATAGAAGACAAATCCCGCTCCACTATCTCATATAGTCTCATAGTCCTCAAGGAATCGATTCGAATCTTCTTTGATTCTATCACTTGCTTTGATTCGAATCCATTCAAATTGACCTTGAAATGCTTGAAGATCTTGGTCTAGTGACTCCCATATGGCATGCTATCTTCCATTTGCCTTCCCTTCAAAGCAAAGGTTGGAAGGTTGAAATTTTTCACCTTCTCAAGAATCCAATCAATCACTACCCAAGCAAAATTCACTATCTCACCCTTTATCAAGAGATACATCGAGATCTCATCTTGCACAGTGAATGGTGATTGTGTGTGATACTTAGGTTGCAAAACCTTGTTGAAGGCAGTGTGGACCATCTTCCATCTCACGCTGAAGTCGTTTTGATCTAAGTTTTTGACTCCTTGATCAATTTGAACCACACCATGCTTCCCAACATAGATTTTTGGCTTTCTTCAGTGCTCACCACAATGGTGTTCCCTTCCATGTCCACATAATCCTTCAACCCTTTCTCCCTTTTAACTCTCATGCCAACTAGAGGCAGGTTGAATAGCCTATTGATGAGCTTTTCATCAATCACAAAGTCTACTACATTCACACGGCTATTAACCCTAATGGACTGATACCACAATATATCCTCCTTATCATCATTAACCCACTTATGAGCATTTGCATAAAATTCTCTACTTAAATCCAGATAGAAATTAGAAGCTTCAGTGCAAAAATCTCTCAAACCAAATCTAACAAAAGCATGCTCAATGTCTACACTTCCTTCCCTCAATGATCTGAAATCAAATACTTTGAAGTCCGAAAAACCAACCTCTTTTAAATTTTCAAACAGCCTTGAAGCCCTTTCATCCATGAATCGACCACTGCTTCTAGCCGAATCTTCCTCAATTCTCGTTTTCTTTGACTGTTTCAAAGGAGATGTGACATGGACTCTCGATTTTGTGTAAGTGTGCTTCTCTGTTGGACACTTAACACCCTTCGAGCCTTCACCCTTGTCCATTTTCTTTGAAATTTCATTTGATTTCTTCTTGGAGACCTCAGATTGTTTCTTTGGTACCATAGAATGTGAGTGAGAGATAGTGTAGTGTGCATTAGGGTTTGGGATTTCTAGAGAAATATGTGATTTTGGTAGTTTTAGTGATGCTATCAAGTATTTTTGAGTGAAGGAATGGATTGGTTAAGTGTTTCGAGCTTGGAATTGGAGAGAGAATGAGGAAGGGTTTGGGAATTTAATTTTGAGTTTGAAAGATAAAGTGAGAGGGAAAGAAAAAATTTCTATTTTAAATTTGGGGAAAAAGGCCTAACGCGACTTGTATGACATGCAACGTACGTTATGTAAAGTCTGTAAAGACTAACGTATTTAGCATATTATACAACACGACTTATCAGGAAATGGTGTCTCAACTCAACGTTTATAGCACAAAGATACGAAAGATACAACATACCTTACACGAGATATAACGTGTGTTATATCCAAAACCAGAACGATCAACGTATCTTGCACAACCCTTAACGCCAGTAGTACCAAGTCCTCTTAAACCAATAGATCTGCTTCTTTTACAACGCGCATTACACCATATACAACACGCATAGAGCTTTCATACCTGATACTCCAACATTTTCCTCGAAATCGATAACATGCGTTGCACCCATTGCAATCTGGAACCTTAGATTTGAGAGTTATTCCTCTTCTCTTGTAATTTTTGGAACCTTGCTCTTCATCTTCATACAATCCCATCTCATGAGTGAGAAGAGATCCAAGTAGTTATTCCAAAGGTAGCTTGTTAAGGTCCTTTGCTTCAAGAGTTCCATCTTTCTTAGATGTCCAAGATTTAGGTAATGCCCTCAAGATTTTTCTTACAAGCTCTGAGTTTGAGTATGTCTTACCAAGAGCTTTCAATCCATTTAGGATCTCATTGAAGCAATCAAACATCTCTTGGATTCCTTCTCCCTCTTTCACCTTGAAAAGCTCATATTTGTGAACAAGAAATGAGACCTTATTCTCCTTCACTTGGGATGTTCCTTCATATGTGATCTCCAAGGTTCTCCAAATCTCGTGAGCGATAGAACACTACTGGACCTTGTTGAACTGTGTTTTTCTCAATCCTCAAAAGAAAATGTGCATGGCCTTGTTGTTGTACCACACCATTTCTTTGTCACAATCTGTCCATTCAGCTTTTGGTTTCAAGATTTCTTCTCCATCTACTATCTTCAAAGGAATATGGGGACCAATCTTTACTGCATCCCATACTTCTTCAGCTCCACATCTTAAGAGGACCATCATTCATGTCTTCCAATAAATATAATCACTGCCATCAAAGAAAGGAGCTCGGTTAGTAGCCAAACCTTCATATTTGGATATATCTCCCATGGATGCCATTTTGGATCTTATACTCAAGGTTGTTAGACCTTAAAATATTGAGCCTTAACTCTAATACCAATTGTAATTGCAATATGGCTATCCAAGATGGGGGATTAGATTGCTTGCTAAGTATAAAAGCTTTTTAAAACTTTTGACAATATCTTGAAAAACAAAAGTGAATAGTTAAATCCAGCACACAACCACAGAAACTGAAATGAAAATGAGTAAGGGATAGAGAAAACAAATCCGCGACTTATAGTGATTCGGTCCTCCTTGTCCTACGTCCACTCCTCTAGCCTCAACTAGAGAATTTCAATCCACTATCACTTCCTCACTTGCAGATGGAGGCAAACCGTTACAACCTCTTATTTTTCAGGCTCACAAGACAACCTTTACAATCCCTTATTTTTTTACTGGCTCAACAAAGTGCCCACTTGTTTTTCAAAGGCACCAAACAAGTAAACCTATTCTACCCACAAGCTTAACCAAAGCTTGTTTACACAATGATTAACAGAACGAGAATGATATTTTCACACCAAATCTCAAAGGAAATAGCAATATAAAAGTTTAGTTGTGGTGTAAGAACTTGAAAACACTTAGAGAGAGAAAGTCAATAATGAAATTTGCATAGCTTAGGCACACTCTCAATGCATTCTCTTACTGTCTCTGAAGTACGTACCTCTATTTATAGGTAGGTTCCAAAATATAGCTATTGTGAGACTTGAAATAGCCGTAAAGGACGAGAAAGAAATTCTGATTTTGATGACATCAACCGATACAACGTGCATTGTAACCCATGCAACGTGCGTTGTAGATGCCTCATTGACGTGCAACGTGACTTTCTTCCTTTCAATGTATCTTGCATCTAACTTTGATGCTTCGGCCTTAAATGTTGCACAATGTAATGTATCTTATGTTTATGCAACGTGACTTGAGTCTCCATCTAGAATGCTCACCTGGAAATTTTCTTCGTATAATGCAACTTGTGTCCATTTGCAACGTGCATTGATCATTCCTTAGTGTGTGTTGCATATGGCACTTAATTGTACAATGTGCGTTGTCGATCTCCAAAGATCTCTTCTTTGATTCTGTTACGTGCTTGCATCAGAAGTCAAAGAATATTCAAATTTAAATTCCAAGGTGCCGACTTGTCAGAAGCTGACATCACCTCATACAACGTGACTTGTATTCGTATGCAATGTGCATTGAGGAAAGATTTCAAAGATGACTCCTTTACTCAGAACATGACTTGAAAGGTAGTGTAATGTTGATTTCCATTGCTTTCAATTCCACTTCAAGTATGATGCTCATTCTCGTCAACGTGACTGTATAGTCTTCACCATGACTTGTACACAAGTGCATTTCATGCCGAGAGCACCTCATTCACATAACGTGACTTGTACGCTCTACAACGTAACTTGTAGATAAGTGCAACTAATGTTGAGAGCACCTCATTCACATAACGTGACTTGAGCTTTATGCAACGCGCCTTGTAGTTTTTCAGATACCTACTGCCTCTTTAGTTCAACTCGATAACGCGAATTGCATCTTGTGTTGCGCGACTTGTACCTAAACTAGAAAACCCTGAATTCCTTTGATATGATCAACATGACTTTTAGCATATGGAATGTGCGTTGATCATACTACAATGTGCTTATCATTGGATGCAACATGCATCGCTTAACTTTTTTACATGTTTTGTTAAAATCATCAAAATTGAGAGTCAACATTTTTGTGTCTTCTATATATATGTAAAAAAAATAGTTTGAGCCAATTTTGTATTGCTTCCAATTTATTTTCAAAATAATCTGGATTGCCCTGATTAATAATTCAGTAAGGACAACCTATTTGTTCCATATTTTTTGAAACTGTTAGAGGCATAATTTTAGAAATATCAAAGCATAAAAATTGTATATTTGTGTGTCTTGTATATTTTTGTAAGAGTGTTTAATCCAATTCTGTTTCTTTTGATAACTATTGTTGACATAGTGCTATTTGCCCTGTTTACGATTTCGGTAAGGACAGTCTAATTGTATTCTTATTTTCGAAGCTTTAGAGACTTAATTTTGAAAAGTGTAAATCATGAAAGTTGTAGATATTTATGTATTTTAAATTTATATAAAAGGAAATGGATTAATTATGTGTATCAAGAGAGGTTTAAATATATAAGACTAGTCATGTTTACTGTTTCACTTGATAATGTTGCATTGTGGAGTTAGATGTAAGACTTTCTGCTCTCCCTGTGCTTTGAATTAAATTATTATATTCTCCAAAAATAAGGATATGTCTGTCTAGTTTTTGAGTCAATTTGTATAGTCAATTTGGTGCTAAAATAAATGTATTATGGTTAAAATATTATGTGAGGCCAAATCTATTTTAAAGTAGAAATCGGTCAGCAATTGTCCTTACTTTAAAAAATTCACCCAAAATTATATAAGTTGAATTAGGATGCATACTATATATAGAAAGCTTAAGATGTCTACTTTCAAATAAAATTAGTATCAAGTTATTTATCATTCGGTAACTCCAGATGTGTTAAATAGAACATAGACTATTAAGTTGAAACAAAACTAAGAAAACTAATATAGGGATTTGATTTTTAGGATACTAAATAATTGGAGGACTAGATCAATATTTTGCATAGTTGGGATTTAATTTGAAATTCTAGATAATTGAGGACTGATTTGTAAACTATAATAATTTTGGGGACTAATTCATAATTTTTTGAGGTGTTAGGGATGAAAATGTAATTGTACAAAAGTCAGGTACTGAATTGTAATTTTTTGTAGATTTCAATTTTCGAGACTATAGCTATATATATTCTACCAAAATAGATTTTTCGACGTAAATTGACTAATAGATTTTTCCATATCAAAATGTTGGTTAATAATAATTATATATCCAGATTATTAATTAACCCAATAATTATTAGTCAATTTACGTCATAACCAGACATATCAAAAATAGCATACTTATTTTTGAAAGACACAGCATATGTGTCGGAAGCTGCTATATCACTCACCTGATATTCAAAGCTGTGGATCCAGTCAAATATCGCTCGCGGTTAGCTTCTCCTATTGGCAGACACACTGAGTTGTACATATACAGACATAGCAAATATCAATATGTGGTACTGTGGTGGTACCGATGCATGTATGCAAATGCTAATGTTGACCAACTCTCGATGGTATCGATAACTTATGCCAAAATACCCAAACTCTCATTTTGATCTATACTTGATCGATCAAACACTCATATTGGCTGCCATCATCCTCTCAAGGAAGGATCTAGCCTCAGATCCTATAACAGCCTCAAAATCATCAAGAATTCAAATCCTCAAATTCGGACTTCTTGACCCACTCGACACAAATCGTCAAATCTTGACACACATCGTCAAATCTATGCATTTCTGACACCTATATATCATAATACATTAGATACAACTCCGGATCTGATGAGAAATCTACCAAAATTCGAAATCCTAGTTCAGATCAAACTCATTTCTTTCAAACACAAAATCCTTGGAAACCGAAGCTAGAATCTCGTAGTTACAACATTAACCAAGCTTAATCTACCCATATTTAACTTCTTTTACAACAAAAAAGGAAGATCTAAATAAAATCCCAAAATCCATTCAAAACCCTATATGAACAAAGATGAGGTGAGATGACGGAAAGAAAAGATCAAGAATGATTCTTACCTTCAGAATCGCAATGAAAGTGCTGAGGAGTGATTGCAAGTGCAGAGGAGTAGTTGAGAGAGTGATTTCAGTGATTGAGATAAGTTATGACATAAGAGAGTTGTAGGTGGGTGTATTTATAGAACCTCGGAACTGAAATGTGACATTTCATTTAATGATAGCAGAAAAGGCCCATCTACATGCGTCGAACCTTCCTCTACGCACGTTGATCGCTTACTACGTGCATAGACGAAGCTCCTGTGTGCATATATGGCAGATCTGACAACCTTTCCCTCACGGATCAATGATCAACGTGCACACCACCTAGTGCTATGCATGTAGATCACCATGCTCACCACGGTTCCAAGTCAAAATCACATCCAACGTGCACGGGCGTCTCCAACGCATACAGACGTGCCCATGCACACTCACGGTCTGGATTAGACATCCATCTACGCACGTAGCACAATCACCTACGCAGAGGACACCCTGACCTCAATCTATGCGCGTAGAACATCTCCAACACACACAGATAACCTGTTATGTGCTTTGCACATACAAACCACCTCCAAACATTCTCGATCAAAGTTTAACACCTCAAAGCCCCGAATTTCCCTGAAGTCTTGATGGAATACCATCAAATTCTGGTCAAAACGAATGGGGTATTACAGTACGCGTAGCCATTGATGCCATTATTAAGGCCCAGTTACCAGAGTAAGATGGTAACCATGTGTTCCAGCGCAAGCACATGTGAGTTGATTTATTTTGTGACAAAAGTCCATGTATGATTTGAGGTCTGATACCGATTCATTTATGTGGCAGTAGTCCCCACATGATTTGGAATTTAATTCTTGTCCCATTCTCCAATTCTGTTATATATATATATATATATATGAATGAGTCGATCTGGAATGTTATCCCTCACTGGGTTCTGACTCCTTTGTTTTTCTTGTTTTGTTTTTAAAATTTATTTTCAGGTTTTGTTGATAGCAATTATCTGATCTAATACTCCACACCCAATAAGACGTTCTTGTCAACAGTGAGTGTCTTATTGTTCGGGTCCTATATTATATGTTTTTTTAGAAGATTCACAACGGGTTATATGTGGGTTATGGTTCTGTAATTATTATCATTTAATCTTTAAATAATTTGACTTATAAATATTTATTTTGTATTTTGATATTATAATAATATTTCATTTTATTATTTAAGAATATTATTTTTAAATTTGATTAATATGATTTTTATTAATAAATGGTTTTTAGGTATAAATTATGTACTCTGAGACTTGTGCGAGATGGGTCGAGCTTTCTTAGACGGTTCGCATCGTGCGCCGATCACAGCTTGATTTTGGGTTGTGTCAATTATACTCATTTTTATACTCAAACATGGGACCTACAATCATCTCTCTCCTCAACTAATCTATTAATATTCTACAATCACAATAAACAAATATATTAAACCTATTTTTTTATTTAAATTAGATTGTAATTTTAAGAATTATAATTTTAATTAATTGGGATGAATAATTTATGTGGATTTTTTTTAAATTATATTTTTTATAAATTAGTTTAATGACAGATACGAATTTTTTTTAAAAAAAGGAATAACATCTATTCGTAGAGTCCACCAATCAGGTGGACCCCACAAACCATGCAGAAGGTGCAAGCCTTCCGTATGGTATCAACATCCACTGCCCAATGACAGTAGATGCTGACATGGGTGCATTAGGCAGGGGATTAAACCCCCGCTACACATGCCCTTATCTTAAAAGGAAAATGCACACATTTTCCTTATCATATAATATAGGTATTTCACGAATTCTTTTTGTGAAATTTTATTTAACGTCTATGTTGCTCCTTTCACTTTTTCAAACGCACATTATCGTTATGCTCTTAAAGAAAACAAAATATATTAATATTATAAAATAAATTCAACAACTATCCACAAAAAGAATATAAAAAAAATTCAAATATGGATTCCGGAGCATCCTGTAGATGTAAATTCAATCTTATCAAGTTTCTTAATGTTCCAAGTTCCTTTTTTGTTTACAGAAGTCTACCTGTCATTTGACGAAAATAAGCCAAATTTTCCACTTGAAACCACTTTGAAAACAAAATGAGATAGACCTCCTTTCTAGCCTAAAAATACTCTTTGCCATTTTCCTGTTGAAAACTTAATCAATTTTGAATAGCTCTTGACAATTTCAAATTCAAATTTCCATAATCGATTCATAAACTCCAAATGCATAAAATTCTTTTATATAAACAAGTTTGCTTTTGACATTCACCGATAATTAAAATGGAGGAGTTGAGTTCAGGGGTCCTGGTGAAATTTCTTCAAGAAATCGATATCGATGGAAGCACATTGCGAGATCACAAGCCTGTATTGTTACAAATCAGAAGCATAATACCTGTGTTAAGAGGAGGAGATTTGTTTCCTAATCAAGGATTCTTTTTAAAGGTTTCAGATTTGTCTCATGCACTTTATGTTTCTTTGCCACAAGAACAAGACGAGATGGTTCTTTACGACAAATTGCATTTGGGGCAGCTCATATACGTCGACAAATTGGAGGCTGCGTATCCGGTTCAAATGCTTAAGGGCGTAAGGCCACTTCGTGGTAGGCAACCATGTTATGGTAACCCTAAAGATTTACTTCCTATGCATAACTTGGAAAACTTTCTTGGCATGTGTAATATTATTGAATCTAAAACTGAAGAGGATTATTCAGATGTTGTTGAGAAAAGGCCAATAGAGAAATCTCAATCTTTGAGTGGCAATTTTGGATTAAAATCAAATGTAAGTGAAAATGATACCAGCACGAAAGGAGAGTTGGGTTGGACGAATGAAGAAGAGATTAGTGAAGTGACAAATAAGAAACCTAGTGAAAAATGTCGATCAAGGTCGAATGAGGGAATAAATAGAATTCCATTGCACTACAAGCCCAAGAAAATTGTTTCAGAAAGTGCCTCGAGACCTAGAAGGAGAAGTGCTGAAATTGGTAAAGGTGTTCAAAAGAATAGATCAAGAAGGATGGATGAAAGTAGCGATGTGGAAAGTACAGTCTCAGGAATCTCAAGAGCATCAAGGAGTACTAAATCACAATGGAAAGGGAGGCATATTCCAAGAACAACGGACACTATTGATAATTCAATTATCAAGCATGAACTCAAACCCTCTGGTGATATTACCGCACATCCTGTGAGTTTTTTTTTTTTTGAACTGCTTGATCAATAGAATGTTGTAACATGGGGGCGGGGGGGAATCAAGGAATACATGGTGTCTAAGATTGAAACAAGTTTTTTGTGTGAACTTAATTCAGTTTAATGATAAATCTTTACTCTAATATATTTTTTTAGGGTAATTTGGTGAAATGATAAAATTTAATAAAGTAACTTAAATTACGATATTAAAACTTGTCTTAACTTAGATCTCATATTTTTTTTTTACTTTTTAAGAGATTAATTTTTTAAGCTTTATTAATATAAAAATATATGCTTTTGTATGTCAGAGTTATCCGATTCTTTTATCTAGGAATAATAGTTCTGATGGTAGTTCAAGCTCCAAGATAAAAAGAATAGTCAATAACATACCAACAAAATCACCAAAAAATCGTCACAAGGTTATTTCTGTGCCGAAGGAAATAACTGAAGACACTGACCACGATGAGAAAACGACTTCCAATGCAACACATGAAAACAATTTTAGTAACACAAACATCTCTTGGAACTTCCTTCCCCAAATGCTAGTGAAACTTGGACAGGTAAATTTTCTTACATTCATCTAATTCACGGTTTATTCATTTCTATGTATTGAAATTTTTTGATACACAGGAGGTTTTAAGGCAAAGAGATGTTGCTTTAGAAGCAGCAGTTGAAGCCTTGTTAGAGGCTTCTGCTTCCGAAGAATTGCTAAAATGTTTAAGGTAAGTTACGTTACTATTGTACGAAAATTAATTACAACATGTTACTTTGAACTTAAACTAATTCCCTCCAAGTATTGAAACTAATGCTAGACATTTATATTGGACTAAAGGACTAGTAGGAAAAATGTCGCTAAAAAATTTGAGGTTCGTCACAAAAAAATTCGAGGTAGTGCTCATTCCATTAGTAAATCTTATGGTGATTTTAAATTATGGAAACTTTTTTTTCCTTCTAAATTTAGAACTGTTCAATGGTTCAATTTCCAGTAGGATCAATTAAAATGTCTTATAAAAAAATATGCCAAATACATTTAATTGGATTTAATTAAAATTTTTTTCATCTTTTGGGAAATTTGCAGCTCATACTCTGAATTATTTTCAACTAAGCAGAATGACCAACATCCATCAGTTGACAAGTTCTTCAGACTTGAAAATGACATGGCTCATGCTAGATTAATCATCCAATCCTTAACAAGCAATGTCTCATTAAGCATTTGTGATACAGATCAGAGCAACCTTCATTTACCTAAAGAAGCACTACAGCTTGCAACGGACAGAAAGCGACATGTAATATCATGGATAAAGGCATCTTTGGCTTGTGTTGTAAACTCAGATTTGGATTGTACTAAAGTCCAAGGTATTCCACAAACCACAAATACAGATGACGGATCCACAACAACATATAGGATCCGAAGGAATAATGAATCAAATGTCAAATTCAGAACTGGTAACGATAATCAACCCGGTTGGGTGAAGGGAAACATAATGCTTGCATCAACAGAACTAGAAAATTCGTTGCGCAAGGAAAGTACAAGATGGTTCTTAAGTCACGTTGAAGATTATTTGGACTGGGTTAGCAGCAAAACTACATCCAGTGAATCTGACAGCGAGGTTGCGGAAATGATGCTTCAAATTAAGAGAGTGAATGATTGGTTAGATGTGAAAAGCAAAGATGTTTACAGTTTGGAAGAATCTGAAGTAGAATCATATGGAAGGCTTCGGAACAGATTATATGGGATACTCCTGAAACATGCTGAGAGAACTGCCTTGCATGCAATTGTAGAATTACATTAACTGGTAAACTACCGTTATGACAAAATCTATGTTAGAAGCATTAAATCCCAGGGATTCAAGATATGAATTACCAAAAAGAACAACAAATACGTTTGTTCGGCATTTTTAATTACATTGAGCCATTTATAATTTTTCTAGATGTATGGTTGTGATGATTGTTTATCCATGCATATAATCAAACATTTCTAAAAAGTGGGTGCACTCATGACAAATTGTGAGTATAACCCGGTTCAGTCAAGATATGAGTATCTTTCTCTTGAGCCTAATTCCATTAGAATGAATCCTAATTGAATAAATAAGAACTGGACTCCTTATATGTATAGAAAGTCGTATAGTGTTTTTATATAAGTATGAGAGACATTAATTCTAATTAGGGTTAGGCAATTCCTAAGAATACCACATGAAAAAGAAAAAGATTCTATCAACAGTGTGCGTTCTTCTTCCCCATCAAAATCTATCCTAAGTTCATGTAGATCATCGTATGGCATCTACATAACTAACAAGTCTTGCATATTCGTGGTAACTGACCATGGGGTACGTGAGAATTCGCGTGCACTAGATCTTGCTCCTCAAATTGTTTCTTCGCGACTACAAGTTATTTCTCTGTAACTTTTATGTTTGACTAGACGAATATATTTTTTTATTATGATACATTCACAGGCTATTCTGGATTTGGTATATTGATTTTAAGTTCATAGCTTCATTCTTCAATTACACTGCACTCAGTATTGCTCCATCTACTCTCAAATATTGAAGTACAACTACTCTTACACCTAAAACCTTGTTATAGTAGGGTAACCTATTTCAGATACATCATGTATTGGAATGCCTCTTCGAATTCCTTAGTACACTCAAACTTCTTTCTTATTGTCAAAGTTTTACAAAAATGGAAGGTTGTGCTCATATGAATTTGAAAGAAAAGGTTTTGAATCTAGAAGGTGCCTGTCAGCCTTTGCACCTCTTTAATTGAAGTGGATTTTTGAGATTTGCTTCAATCCCCATTACGTAACCAAGAACTAGAACTTTATAGGTCAAACCTATAATGAGTATTTTGGGGTTGGGTCTCATGTTACTTCCTCATTAATTAAACATCAATGCAAATTCTCAACATGGGACTCTATTTTCTCTTTTTCACCGTGCTGCCTAATATATCCTTGCAAGACTTCACTGACCTCTAATAGGTGGCCGTGGCATTCTTTAAGCCAAGGGTCATGATGTGGTAGCAGTGGGTACTCTTTTCACAATCTATAAATCTTCCCCTAGCTTGAGTATGGTCAGTTATGCTTGATCTGCAATAGTTAACGTCTCGTCTCTCTCCTTATTTTTTCTTTTCACCATGAATATGTAGCAGATCCTTCCCTTCTTCTAGTCCAATTTCACCATAAAACATACGCACATTGATGCCCTTATGTCATTTACAAAGGGCCTGTAATAACCAACACCATACAATCGGGTTTGAGTGGTCAAGAGTTGAATTAATTGTGGTTCAATTGGTCCGCTTTTACGCTTGTAGTTGATTAGATATGCTAGGATACAATTTCGATCCAGTTAAGGATAAATATAAAGAGATTTGAGTGTGGTTTCTGTACTTTTGGCATAAGGAGCACACGTTTGCTTCATCAGAGAGAAGTGTGACATGTCAGCTTAGGAGAGACTGTTAAGAATCAAAGTCCACAATATTACACGCGCATTATTTTCTCTATTATGCCTCCGTATCACTTGTCTCAGCCAAAACATATATAAACGCCTCCAAAATTGAACCCGTTTCTGCACACACCCCAAGGAGGACCTTTTGGAAAATTACTTTTGAGTTGAATTTATTTTTCTTTGTAATATGTTGAAGCTATCCTAGTAAAACATGGACTAAGGCTAAATAGGTCATGTCTTATTGTTTTAAATGGGCTTTAGGGTTAGGGTTGGTATATGGTAACTAGAACTCTTGTAAACTCTATAAATAGGTGGTTTAGGAAAACATATGTAACCTAGAAAGTGTATGAGCCATCTTTCAATAGTGAAATAGAATTGTTCACTCTCTGCCATTGACATACATCACGTCGATTGAACCACCTAAATCTCTGTGTACTGTGTAATTGTTCTCTTTATTATTCCAATTGTTCTATTGCTTGTTCTGACAAGTGGTATTGGAGTCCACAAACACCTGGGTTCAAATTTGTAGAAGGTGTTGGAATTCGCGGCTCAAATATGACATTCATATACATTCATGACAGCGAATGTAACAAAAATTTTATGCCTTGAATTCTCCCAATGACCCATGCATATCAACATATATAATTAAGGTTGGATGATCTACCTTTCACCAAGGCTTGATCGATCGGTTATATGAAACGTTGGTGTAGCTCTTAGCACCACGAACCCGAATCACCTTTTTAAATCATGTTGCCTTTGCGCGAATGTGGCTACAGGTATCCACACGAACGAACTTACCTTGGAATGATTGCAGTGTACTAGCACCTTTTAGAATCACTATTCTAAAGATCACAAAATAATTTTCTCTCTTTGAATGTGGCACACACAAATTCGGCAATGCCTTGAGAATGGAAAGGTGTGCAAGCCTATTTATAGGCATATGAGAAGACCTAAATAGGCAACACAATGCAACCAAAATTGCCCTCTCCTTACCTGGGTTAAAAATGTGTTTCAAGCATTGAGGAATCATCTGGACCAACTATTGGAAGGGCCTACAAATCCTTTGGCTGCTCTTCAAGGTAATGAGGCTAGGACTATGAGT
>CAODLS011916902.1:0-19278 GCA_948243855.1 Flueggea neowawraea
AGGTGTAGAGAAAGCTTCTCTAGGTTGAATCGTAGAGAAATCCTCAAGTCTTCAAGCTCTCCTCTTCCTTCCTCCAAACCCTAATGAACATTCTTCACCCTAAGAGAGAGAGAGAGAGACGTCTGTTCTTCCCCAAAAATACCAAAAAGATGTAGTGTGTAAAAAAAAAGTCCTTAAGTGTGTGTGAGAGGGGGTATTTATACCCTTTGACATGTGGTCAAAACCTAATGACTTTGTGTCAAAAAATGTCCCAAATGTTTGCCTTTTATCCCCATAAACTCGATGCCTTTTCGTCATTTCTCGCTCCTCCACTGCTGTGTGTCACTGCCGTGACACAATTCTGCTCAAAGTGTGCTTTGAATCCAGCTTTTGGTCACGCCCGTGAGGGTGTCACAGTCGTGACAACTTTCTGCTGCAATCCGCAACTCTGCTTGACTTGTCATGCCATCACGGCCGTGACACTCATTCCTCGCTCGTTTCCTTTGTTTTCTTCAAGCTCTCTCGCGTTCATTCAAGGCCTTTTTCATTTTGCACCTCTTTTGCACTCTTTTTCACTCATTTTCCTCCAATTTAAGTCATCCTACAAACATCATAAATATCATAAGAATTTCACTACAAAGGAATGATTTAAAGGAGAAAAATAATACCTTCTTGCTTGATTACACATGTAAATTTAGGACACATCATGCAACAACGTTCTGGTTAAAAACCTCAAAAGTGCAGAGATAGCATTTGAGGAAAGGATTAGACTGGAGAGGTGCCGCCATGGCTGGCAGTGACGGCGGGCCAACAACAGCCTGGACAAAAAATCGTGTTGCCCTAACTCCTTCGTAAAAGTAGGCTTCTTCTTACCTATAATATATTGCATATTAAATATATTTTAATTTTGAAAAAAAAAAGTATTAATTATTTTTTAATATATTACATTTTAAAAAGACAAATTAATTTTTTTCATTTTTTGTAATATGATCTACTTTTACAATTTGCTCTTACAATTTACTTCTATTCCGCGCAAACATAGTTGAAAAATCTTATTGTATGGGTAAAAAATAAGTCGTGTGAAAGGAAGATCATGGCCATTCGTTAAAGCTACGATAAACTGAATCAATGGCGACAGGTACATGCATATGTGTCAATGTGACACGTGTTTAACAATGTACATAGCCACATCCATGCGTAGGCAGCAGAACCTTGTGCAACCCGTCCATAAATAATGGCCGTTTCTGAAGAAGACGACCCAACCTGACGAGTTCACCAAACCAAAAACTCAGAAGAAGCACTCATCAAGTTAATTTGCCTCCAGGTACGCACCCGCTGTCTCTTTTTTCTAAAAGTTTATTTTACGATTTGTATTTATCTAATTAATTCGATCACTCTGTTCACTTCAAAAGACATAAAAGTTAGCTTAATATTTTAACCATTTTTGTTTCTTGTATCATTTTGTGACGAATACTCGTCATCTATTAAACAATAGTTTCGTAGCTATCTATCTTCCTAACAAATCTTAAAATTAAGAGGAATTAAGTTAACATTTGTTGGTTAGAGACTTTAACCATATAAAAAGATCAAAATTTCTGGCTTTGCTTTGGTTTCTTCTCCGGATACTATGTACTTGTGGTTCGGGTGTGTGGATACATTTGTATTCTGTTGCAATCCATGTGTATACAGTATATTTCTTCGGAAGAAAAAAAAAAAACAATCCTTTGATATTTAAGCAACACTCTTGAAAATATCTTTGACCTAATATCAATTTTTTTTTATGCAAATGAAATTTTCCTTTTCTCTAGGAAAAAACAATCTGGTCTTATATGTTATCACATTATATATTTTAAAGAGTATTAATTCTTTTTCAAAGAAAATTTTAAACTAACATTTTAATTTTTTTTATAAGTCATTTTAATGAGAAATCATTGAATCTTTTAGTACTGAAATTTACTTTAATACTAATTAACATTTTTACTTAATTTAACATTTTTATGATTTTGTGGTCTGGCTAAAAAATTGACTAGACCACTTTTCTGGAAGTACACAAGTGGTTTTTGGTTTTTTTCTTTTTTTTTTTAATTTTATGCTTTGTTGGCTTCACTGTTTTAACCACAAAATAAGACAGTCCATTAATGAAGCAGCAACAGAATACAGGTGTCTTAAAAGCAGAATGCATGTTCTCAAGTGAAGCATCGACTGACTCGTGACTTTGAAGCCATGCATGTTCCATTGTAATTACTCATGCGAACACCACTTCATCCCTCCCAATACGCTCATTAACGCGTCAAGCCAAGATTAATTCGGCTGCATCCAACTTTGATTTTACATCATTTAACTTTAATGTAGCCTGTACTGAAGTTGAATTTTACCTGAAGAGACGACAGACTTTAGTGAAAGTTACATACGCTAAACCAATGTACTTATATTAGAGTCTTTTTTAATTTTAAAAGTTTGGATCGAAAGTTTGATTTTTAATAAAAGTAAGATAAGAAGATAAAATGCCTTACCAAATGAAAAGTTAAATATACCACAAGGAAAGGCTAAGTACTTGTTTAAACAAAGTTTAACGCACGCAACCATGTTTAATGATAATTCACTTTAAGCCCTTTAGTTAGATTAACAAATCTCTTTTTTATTCTAAACCAAGTTAGTATAGATAAATCCTTACGTATTGTTGAAGCCTGGAGGAATTGAACCTTTAGGAGACTAATTAATCTTTGTTAGGTTGTAGTTAAATATACTGTCTCCAATTTATAATATATAAATAAAAATTATTAATTAATTATTACTTAGAAATTATAAATTTTAATAAAGAAATATTATATCTTAAGGTTTCAAGAGTTCTTGCAATAATCTAATTGTAAAAAAAATTATAAATTTTAATAAAAAAATATTATACCTTAATAAAAAAAGGTTTCAAGAGCTATTTTAATAAAAAAATATTATACCTTAATAAAAAAAGTTTCAAGAGCTCTTACAACAATCCAATTGTAAAAAAAAAAAATTCAATTAAGAGTATTGACTCTTCTTTCTTTCCTTTCTTACTCCAGTGTGTTTACCATTCATTAGGAGTTCTTTTTTCCTTGTCTGGACCATATATTAAGAGATGGAGGACTAATACGATTGAGTCTCTCGAGAGGTGCTCATTATATTAAGTTAATGCACGCATTAGGTTGAACATTTGGTTATTTGTTTTCGAATTGGTACGATTGCAAATCTTTTGTAGTTACCGTGAATTTGCGCGTTGATTCATGCATTTTGGAGGAATATATGTATACAGATGTGGGCTATGTTGTTCCTTTATTTGATTACAACCGTACTTCTTAATGCTGTCAAATAGTACTTACCTATCTGGTGCCATTAGTTAGTTTGTTTTGTCATTGTCATTGTATGGATTCTTCAATAAGAATTATTTATAACACAATCTATGTGAGCACATTCTGAAATTGAAAAATTATTCATAAAATTCTGAATCTAATTTCTTGTTTTGCAGGGAGACGCTAAACAGAATCAATGGGAGGTGGTGGCAGAATGTCCAGCGGGAGCGGCAAGCATGAAGCAGAGGAGAGCTGTCTCAAGCGAGTGCCAGTCGCGAAGCCACCGTTCACACTTAGCCAAATCAAGAAAGCCATCCCGTCCCATTGCTTCGAGCGATCCCTGCTCCAATCATTCTCCTATGTGGTTCAAGACCTGATCTTGAGCTTCACATTTTATTACATTGCCACCAATTACTTCGACCTCCTTCCGCGACCACTCACCTTTGTTGCTTGGCCTGTCTACTGGGCTCTTCAAGGTTGCGTTCTCACGGGAGTTTGGGTCATTGCTCATGAATGTGGTCACCATGCCTTCAGTGACTACCAATGGGTCGATGACACCGTTGGCTTGATCCTTCACTCTGTCCTTTTAGTCCCATACTTCTCATGGAAATATAGCCACCGTCGCCACCACTCAAATACAGCATCACTTGAACGTGATGAAGTGTTCGTCCCCAAAACCAAAGCCAAAACACCATGGTATGTCACATATCTGAACAACCCAGTCGGCCGAGCATTGTGTCTTGCTGCAACTCTGCTTCTTGGGTGGCCTTTGTATTTAGCTTTCAATGTCTCTGGCAGGCCTTATGATCGGTTTGCCTGTCATTATGATCCTTACGGACCCATCTACTCCAGCCGGGAAAGCCTTCAGATTTACCTCTCTGATGCTGGTATATTCGCAGCAACTTTTGTGCTCTATCGCATCGCGATGGCGAAAGGTTTGGCTTGGCTGATATGCATTTACGGTGTGCCATTGCTGATTGTAAATGGCTTCCTGGTCTTGATCACATACTTGCAGCACACACACCCTGCATTGCCGCACTATGACTCGTCGGAATGGGACTGGCTCAGGGGAGCTCTGGCGACTGTGGACCGAGACTATGGAGTGCTCAAAAAGGTCTTCCACAACATCACAGATACACATGTAACTCACCATCTCTTCTCAACAATGCCACATTACCATGCAATGGAGGCTACTAAAGCAATCAAGCCAATCCTCGGTGAATATTACCGGTTTGACGGTACTCCATTTTACAAGGCAATGTGGAGGGAGGCAAAGGAGTGCCTGTTCGTGGAGCATGACGAGAAAGCTCCGATTAAAGGTGTCTTCTGGTACCGGAATAAGTTTTGACATATATTAGTGGCCAGAGTCTAGTTAAGAAATGTTAGCTAAAAAGATCCTGATGTAGAAGGGAGTATATGTAGTGGTGTCAATAATAAGTTAATGAAATGTAGCCTGAACTCCTATGTTGGATTGTTGTTGAGCAGAATATGTAATTGTTTTGTGCCTTCAATGAAACTCAACAACAATTAGTGTCTGTGTTTGTTGAGAATTATGTTTCAGATGTTATGTAGTTGATTAGTGGTATATTTGGTATTTCTTGGTTCTTACATATGGCTTTTAATAATCTTGTATCTACATATGTTTATGTGATTAGTCCTATTCGAATAAGACCTATGTGATTAGTCCCAATTCGAATTAGATAGCTGGTTAATATCTTTGCAGTTATAGGCAGCAAAATTTTCCCTGTAGAGAGTTTTCCTGTTGAAAGTTTTAATACGTAAAACCTTTGGTTAATTCCGAGACTTAAATAGACGACAACGTCATTGTATAGACGATTCCGATAATCTGGTCCTCTAAATCCATAAGTTGTCGTTCATTTGCTTATCCTTTCTCCTCTTTACACTAAGGCATGATTGGTCGTTGTGTCAAGACCAAATAGTTTGGGCATCCCTGTCGTCTACCTGGGTAGTTTATGTTTGATGATTATATGAGGAGGGAAACAAGTGAATAAGAAGAAATTCATAATTTTTTTAAATGTTAAAATTCATGAGAAAATTACACCCTATATAATTTTTGTTATTTCTGTTTTCATTTTTAGAACATCCTTTTAAAAAATAATTATTTTAACACAATTTTAATTATCTTTTCTATAATATAATGATATTTATATCTACGTTTTTTAATTTCTCTCTCCTCATCCACCCTTTCTTCCTCTCTCTGCATCTGAACCTCATTCCCTCTCTTTCTTCTCTAACCTAATCGCAACTTCCTTCTCTGTTCTCTAATCTACTGCCGTCTTCGTCTGACCTCCTTGGAGTTGTAGCAACTATAGAGAGGCGACAACGAGTTTTAGAAAGAGATTGACCGATAAGAAAGGCAACAACGAGATCTAGAGAGAGAGCCACATGGAACGAGGGATGGCGGAGACGTTGGAGTTGCGATTGGTAGAGTGGGAGAACGCGACTGGCGAGAGATAGAGAGAGGAGATTGAGATAGTGACTGAAAAGAGAGAGACAGAGCGAGAGAGCGAGATCTGCAGCGTCGGGTTTGTAAACCCTAGTTGGCTCCCGTGGAAGAAGTAGAAGTAATCTAAAATTTCTAAAAAACTTAAAATATTTACCAATTACTAAATCAGTCTCTTACTCCTAATGTATTTGTTTTGATCCAATATTTATGATTTATTCTCATTTTTTCGACTTTGTACTCCACATGTACTCGTGTTGTACTTGAATAACAAAGAAAACATAAAGGTTTTGGTTTTGTACTCTATTTTGTTGATGTTTTGTTATGTATTTTTGTTCTTTTTTTGTTGTTTGTACTAGTGTTGTATTCCACATGTACTCGGTTATACTAGTCAGAAGAGTTTTAGTTTTGTTATTATACTAATTGTACTCATGTTATTCTTTACATGTACTCAATTATACTAATCAAAAAAGTCTTCATTAACACTAGTCTGTATTCGGATTGTACTTCATATGTACTCGGTATTTGCTGGTCAACAGAGTCTTCATAACACTACTCTGTACTCGAGTTGTACTTCACATGTACTCGAGTTGTACTCTGCACTCAGGTTGTATTCGAGTTGTATTCTTTCTTACTGGCTTAAATAGTTTGATCAAAACGCGGTCAATTTTCTGATGCATGATCAACATGCGATCAAACTGTTGTATTTTTTAATATTTTATTCCATATTTCCATTTTTGATAAGTTTTCCAATTAATGTTGTATTATAAAAATTGTTTTTTATTTTGTTGCTTATTTTTGTACATCACCAAAAATTCATCTGCTAACTGTATTATCAAATATGGGAATTTTCTTTCCCAATTTGGCTTTGTAATTAGATAACTTTATAAATTTGGTATATATAACTAGGAAGAAAACACATTTCTCTGTTTCATATTTTTCGATTATTGGTCCAATAATGGGATTTTTCTTCCTAGTATATTAATCATAAAAAATATTGTCGGAGGGTAATTTAGGATTTCTAGTGACATATTCATTATCTTTAAGAGGAATTACATTAGCGTCCTTACGAAACCATTCATTGACCTCCCTCACTTATTCATGCATAGTTTAAAACTACAAAAGCTTTACTTATTGCACTAAAAATTGATAGCATCAAATCCTTACTTAAAATTGGAACATTAAATTTTCAATCACTAAATTAAATTTATGAATCATTTTCGCTAAAAGTATGGAAATTTTAATTAAAAACTAGGGTTAAATCCTTTGCCGTTTCTCCGTTATATTGAAATCTTTTCTCCGGCCCCTTGATTTTGAAAAAGCTCCTCTTCTCTTCCTGAGGTTCTTGAAAATGTTCACCGTTCATCCAACGTTAAAAATTCCGTCACTTTTGCTGATGTGACATAGAATTTAAATAAATTTTAATGACAGAATTACCGTCGTCCCTCTATTATATTGAAATCTTCTCTCCGGTCCCTAGATTTAAAAAAAAAACTCCTTTCTCCTCCCTGAGGTTCACCAAAGCGTTCAACTATTCATCCAATATTAAAATTCCATTTGTTTTACTGATGTGTTGTGAAATTTGAATTAGAGTAAATTTTAATGACACAAATACCCTTGCACCTCTCTATGTGTCTCTCTCTCTCCAAATCTTTTCACCTCTCTCTCTCTCTATATCTCCCCGTACATACCATTCCCTCAAAATTAAACACACGCATCCAGCACTGCCAACACCGCCTCTGAATAAACCCTCGTACTTGGCCTACCTCTTGGAACCCTAGCTCAATCTACAGAAACAAATACAGGAAAATTGCTCAATCTATAGAAACAATTCTAAAATTTGATCCTCTTACAAATACAGGAAAATTGATCAATCAATATAAACAGGAAATCAACTCAGACAAAATTCCTAAAATTATTCAAATAATAAAAATAAAAAAAAATTGAAAAGAAAAATAGAGAGCAATTGAAAATCCCTCATCACTCCCTCGTCTTCCTCTCTCGTTACCACTAATCCAGTTATGAAGTGGTAATGGGGATGGTTGTGAGACGGTTCGGGTCAAAATGACAAAATCCCTAATATGATTTAAAGAATTAAAATCACAATAAATCAACTAAAAATATAGAAATTAAAAGAAAAATAATAGAGAACCTAGACTCACCTGCCCAAAATAAGATAGAGTGAGGTTTGTGGATGGGTGGTCATCATTATAGGTGAGAAAAAGTCGGCCCGAATAGAGAGGGGGAGAGAGAGAGTCTGTATGGGGGGTGGTGGCCGTCATAGGTGAGAGAGAGATCGTGAATGGGAGACATGACAGATAGGGTGAAAAAAAGGTTTAAAATGAATGAATTTATTTTGCTTTTTGCATTCGTGAAATAATTAAAGAATCAAAAGTATATTTGTGTTTTGTTGATGGAATACTGTAAATAAAAATCTAGATAGTGGGTTTCAAATTATTGAAACACTAGAATCAAGCATCATTTGATTTAAAAAACAAATGACGTGTTTTATCTCAAGTTCATAAAACTATAGTTTGATGCCAATTTTTTTATAGATGATGTGTGTGAGAGAGGGACTAACATTGAAAGATAAGGGATAAGGGTAAAATAGACTTTTTATCAAAATCTATTACATTTAACGGACAAGGACAAACGGTTGAACGCTTTGATGAACCTCGGGGAGCAGAGAGGAGCTTTTTGAAAACCCAGAGACCAGAGAGAAGATTTCAATATAACAGAAGGATGACATAGGATTTAACCCTAAAAACTATTATGTAGACTTTGACTTAAAATTCTAGTGTCAAATTGTTAGTACTAAACTTTCAAAAGTTTAATCATTACACTACAATCATTAAAAAAGTACCCTATATCCTTCACCTTTCGAGTTTGAACCCATGATCTCTTATAACAATAAATGTTGGTTCACATGTACCCACATGGCACACACATCAACTCTTCGTCGGTAACCTACATGACATATGACTTTATTCGATTGGGCCATGTGGACCACGTAAATCAATCACGTCTTGCCACATCAACTCTAGCATATCAAATGACATATAAAGCACCCAACTGTCACGCACACACCTCAGTCGGATCCAATGTCGGCTTGTGACATCAACACGCCTCCTTCTGGCGGGTTTCCAGCGGCCGTCTACGGCCAATTTATGTTTTCGAGAGTCCTGAACTCACTAGTGGGGTCAAAATCATGAAATCTCAACTTTTTATCGAGTCTCTCTAGATAGTCGAATAAAAAAAGATTGAAAAATGCAAGTAAATAATGAAAAATACATGCAAGACAAATTTGTTCTAGCATCTAGGTTGCATGACTAACAACATTCAATGAACAAATCATTGAAACCAACCTAGAGGTCTAATACTAATGAAGGTATCCAATTAAGAATAAATAATATATAATAAATAATTAAAACAGAAGATCAAGAACCTACATCGAAATGCGTAGTGAAAAACACAATTTAATACCAAAAAACAACCTATTGCTAGTCGACACAAACTATCTTCGTTGGAACGACGATAACGTGGTATGTATATATCCTCAACCCCAAGAGCCACCAAAACAATCTTCTCACAGGAAGGATCAAGTGTGCAACGAAGAACAAATCCTGCTCCTCCTAGCCACCAGACACCAACGACTTGAGGGGGAGAGTATTTTTCTATTTTGTATTATTTGTAATAATTAATGAGCTTTTTTTCTTTTTTTAATTAAAGTTTTGGTACATATATTTATATTGGCACTATTTGGACTATTCTACAACTTATGTAGAGCCTATTTATTAAAACTCATTAACTTCACATAGCCATTGGATAATTAATTCATTTCTTTCTAACATCATTAAATTGAAATTGATGGCAATTGGTAAACCTATAAAAAAAATTCTTTCCTCCAAAGCCATAGCTAAAACTATAAAATTCTTACTCCCAAAAGCCACAACAAGTTCCTCACATCTCAGAATCACTATGTGTTGACTTCTGATCTTCATCAGCAGCCTCATCAATTCCTGTACTTTCTACGACGAACATATCAGAAACATCAGGAAAAAAATTAGAGGACTCACCGAATCCTGAGAAAGAGCCTGGCTTGAAGACATTGCCACCGGTAATTGCCTCCCTCTTCCTCTGCTTTGCATGGGAACTCATGTGCCCACCTAATGCATTCCCATTTATAAACGATGCATTACATGTAAAACACCTGTATTCACCATCTTCTATGTCAAATTCAGGTGCAATCTTGTTGAGATCAACAATAATTTCTCGTTCTTGAACTGAATTTGACTCATTGTTCGACTCGCGTCTCGGCTTCTTGTAAGTTACAAAATGGTTTGTCCAAACATGATCAGTTTGTTCGTCATGATCAGTTGGTTCAATGGACTCATTTAGGTCAAATGTGTTTCTTGCGACGACATTGTCACAAGAAGGCTGTTTCTGAGGCACAGCCAAGTTGGTTTTGTCAATAAATGACGGATTGGAAATATTTGGGAGCTCAAATTCCTTGCGTAACAAGACTGCCACATTGAACCATTCCTCACTGTATTGTTGAGGATCATGTTCAGCTGGCATTTCCATTAAAGAAGCTAATAAGATTTGAAACTAAGATGAAGGGTTACTTTTGAGTCGATAGAGGATTTAGAGGAATTGCTTAATGAGTGATAAGCTCACCCATACATGTAAAATTAAGGCGCGAACGATTAGACATTTTTGCTAAAATATGCTCTTCTTTGTTAAGGCAGCGGAGATGGGAGATGGGAGATTATGGGAACTTAGATGACTTTTTTAATAAAATTTTGTTTATTTCTATTTTTCAATATTTAATCTCCTATATTTTTATTTTCTATTTACAAACTTTCATCTTATCTTGAAAAAGACAAGCCTTTGGTAAATTTGATTGGCCTTGTAATGCACCCAAATGTTAAAAAGCTGTGCATCCACCTTGTTTTTATTTTTTATTTGCCATTTTCGTAAAAAAAAAAAAGAAAAAGAGAAAAGATAGAGGTCTTACCAAAAAGAAAAGGATAAGCATTTGATGCATATATATGTCAATAATAAAGTGGTTATTCTTATTTCACGTAAGCAAATATGGTAACATATACAAGTTTCTTTTAATTATTTTTAGTAATGAGATATGTCACTGTCTTTTTGTATTAATTAGAAACTAATCTATGCTTTGTGCATCAATTTGTTTTTTTCCCTGTTTATATAATACTCCATTCGTCCCATAAAAATAGACCACAATATTTTTTCACATAGATTAAGAAAGTTAATTGAGTTTAATTTTATTGGAGATTTTCAAAATTATTTTTATAACTATCTAATAGTAATTAACAATACAATTTACTATGTATTTAAGTAGGAACAATATAGTAAAATGTGACATAAATACTAGTATTAAAAAAATAAGCCTATATATTAGGACAAATATAAAAAGAAATGTGGTTTATCTTTATAGGACGGAGGGAGTATTAAACTACAATTAATTACCCAACTGTTTTGGTTAAGAAAAAACCAAAAAAAAAAATAGAACCAAATCACAGAAAAATGTTCATATTTTATAAAAGTCCTGTGGCTCCTAAATTGCTCAATTATATTTTGATAAGTGAAGCCTAATATGGAAGTTCAACAATAATAAGAAGTTAATTTAATTTCAATGGCCTACTTGGTATGCAAAGGTGTACAAATTTAAATTTATAAGAAGACAGTACAGATATACTTGTAATCACTATTTTTGCTCGCATTGCATAATAAGATTCCAAAATATGAGAAAATATAAGCAAAAACTTTAATTTATCTTCAACTAGAGATGGGAATTAATTTAGCTACGAATGATGCAGATATTTAAGGCTAATTAATCTTACTGAAAACAAGTGTAATGGTGCCACTGATCAACATACCGAGATTTTGTTTTATTTTTTTTTTTTTTTGATAAGTGGTTTTGTTTTAAATTTAAAATTTAAATTTTATTATATGTTTATTTTTTGCAATAAAATAAAATATATATTTCTCTAACAATGTATCCTGCTCCCATAATCCAAAAATATGCATTCTAATTAATGCATTTAGTTAGCGTAATAATTAAAAAGTAAAACAAATTAAATAAATGTATAAAGAGAATATTTTTAAGCCAATCAACGATGAAACTTTAGAACTTTTTAATTGGATGAATGACGTTTTGAACCTTCCTAAGGCAATAAAATATCAAACCCTCAGATTCTTTATTTGTTTGTTTGTCGATATTCTTATCGGCTGTGGTTACCATTTGGAACGAAAACCTATTATTATGCATTAATTAACAATTTTTTAAGCCTTTAATTTTCTTAACACTTAGCTCTAACTAGTTTTACTTCCGGACGTTGTTCCAGAATATTATGAATTTATTTTTATTTTCTTATAAATATTCAAGTCTATAATAAAAAGTTGTCTCAAATTAAAAAAATATATATAAAAAAATAAAAATTATATGAATATAAATATTATATAATTTAAAAAAAAAATCATATTAAATTTAGAAGTCTTCTTTGTACATAATATTTTGCATATTTAGATTATATTCTATTTAGATATTCAAAGAATTGGATAAGACATATATTAATTATAGTAAAGTCACTTGTTGGAGAAATATAATGTCAAATATTGATTATAAAAAGCGTCAAAAGTCAAAAAAATAAACTCAATGTATTCAACTTTCTTTTTTATATATATATATATATATATAAAGGAAGAAAAAAAGAAAATCTCTAATCAGAATTCAATCGTTAGGGTTGAAAAACTCCACCGCAATACCAATTTATAAAGTCAAATAATCAAAATTTTTGGTGACAATTAAATATCCAACGACCTGAAAAAAAAAAAGGCTTTTTCTCGTTAGCACCAATTTTCTTTTTTTTTTTTGAATTTTAACTTATGTTTGCACCAGATACATGCATTTTTTTGTTAAAAAATATATATTTGTTTTACGCTGGTTGAAAATATTTGTAAATCTAGTAACGTTAATGAAGCCAATAACAACATTAATGAGAATGCGTAATATATATTTAACCTTTCCATCTATAACAAAATGACTATAGCTATTAGATATGGTCGAGTTAATCCCCCATCACCTTCGACCTTCGTGTGTAAGTATGAAGAAATATTTTAACGCTTAGGTTGATCCTCTGTAATCTCATTTTCGAATTTCAATTTATAATTTAGTGATATTGAAATTGTCTCGAATATTAAGATTCGATTATCAATAAATATGTAAGATGAACCATAGTAGCACTATTAAGATAATATTAAAAATTTAGTATAAGATCAAATTTGAATGTTGAATTGGAATTGACATTTTGATAAAAAAAAATCGACATTTTGATAAAAAATTATTTTATTTATCCACACATGTACCCAAAGAAAAATTTTATCACCCAAATTTACACATGCCTCTTCTATAAAAAGACTTATATACAGGCACCGTATTCATCCATAAAAACTCGCATATCCTCCAGATCAACTAAGACTGATTTTCATCTTCCAAACATTCTCCATCCTCTCTGAATCATGGAAAACTCAAAATATTTCAATCAGTTTCAGAATTTCCTGACAAATACTCTTGTCTCAAGCCAAGTTACCACGGAAATCCAACTGAAGAGTACTAATATTCCACTTAGTGCTCCTCAAATAACGTCTCCATCATTCACCAATTACTTCATGTCTCACACCGAACTGGACCTCTTTCACTCACTGAGGTTACTGTCACTGAGGTTAGAAAAACTCAGTTTCTTACTGCAACCTACACTCTCGACCGTCTCCTTCCTTTCCATCAAGATCATTCAGGCCTTTTTCATGGCGGAGCTTCTCAAGACCGTCGCGAAAACCGGCCCTTTCATCAAGATTCTCTCTTCTTTGGGGGCGGAGAATCTCAAAACTACCGAGACCGTATTCTTGCTTCTGATCATCAAAATTCTCTCTTTTCTCGCGGCGGAGCAACCCAGGACAAGCTTCCAGTCCCTAAAATTGAACCCAATACCGGAGCTGAGTTAAATTCGGAGAGAGACCTTTCGCCGCCACCAGGTTTCAGCAACAAGAATGGCCTAGGTAGTGCAAGTGTGAACCCAATAGACCATGTCCTTCCTTCTCATCAAGATTCTCTCATTTATCGCGGCGGAGCAACTCAGGACACACATCCAGTCCCCAAAACTGAACCTAATACTGGAGCTGAGTTCAATTTAGCGAGAGACGTTCCGCCGCCAGATTTCAGCAACAAGAACGGTCTTGGCAGTGAAAGAGTCAAGCCAATAGACTTGAATGAAGAATACTATGAATCAGACGGTGGCGATGGAAGGATTCACAGCCTTCCACACCCGAAAAACGGCCCGTATAAATGTCCTCGGTGCTTTAAAATTTTTCCAACCTCTCAACATTACGCTGCTCATACTTCATCTCACCATAGGAGCGAAACCCTAGCTCAGAAAAAGAAAAGGCACGTTCAAAAAATTAAGAACATGAAGTTTAAGACGGTTCAGACCCCTGATGGAATCACTGTTGCGCCTGATCAATCCTCTAACCCCATTGATGATCAGGTTGATATGGTTTTGCGTGAAGAGGGACAAAACGGTGTCGTTTTGCATCGAGAAATAAGGAGTGCTGTGAGGGAGGGTGATGAGGGTGTGATTGATAGGTCTGGAATCTCGCAGCCCGCTAAAGGACACCTTGATATTAGAGAACTAAGAACAAGGGAAGAGCTGGTTGATGTGATGAAAGGAGTTTCAGTTCTTGCCCGCGGCGAAAGCCATAACCCGTCGCCGGAGTTTCTGAAGAAAGAGGGTTCTGGGTGCAGCTCTAACCGGAACCGGAAGATGATTCATGAGGAGGCACGATTTGTTGATCTCAAGAGGAAGAAACCATGTTAAGATCTGTTTGTTGTGAACGTGGTGGCATGAAGTTATCTTTCTCTTTTATTTTTATGTATTTGGTTCACAGATTGATATCTATAAGATCCTTTAATTTTATGTTTTGTTTGTTTAATGAATATATTTATGAAAGAATTTATTGTTTTAAAAGTTTTCTATCTAATTATAAATTTTCCATTATGCACAGATATTTAAATGTTAGTTACAAATAATTGAAATACTGCGCATAATCAAAATAGAAATTGTCTAAATTTAGTTCTAAATAACTCAAATTCTGAGTCGATCATTAGAATTTAAACATTAGTTATAAAATGACGTGGATCATGAGAATCGGAAGTTTAAAATTTAGTTACAAATGACCAAAATAGCGTGTATTAACTAATTATAAAAAGTTTATAATTAAGTATGAATAGCTGAAATTGCGCGCCAATAGTTAAAATTGGATATTAATTATAAGATGGCATGAATCGTTATAATCAAAATTTTAAAAATTAATTATAAATACCACTTTCTATTTCGATAAATCGCTATCTATCGACAGATAGATTTATCTCCACATCTAAAAGAACCAACATTTAAAGGGCCTAATCAACAGAAAATTTACCCTATCGCTGAGATTATTCTTCGACGATGTCCTCTGAGCGAAAGGAGAGTCATTCTCTCTTTGTCTTTAATCGTTGTAATTAGGACAAGTGGTTCTTTTCCTCCTCCATCTATGCAATTCTCTGTCTTTGTTTGTGATGGTATTGAGTGAAAGTTTGTGGAAAAACTCCCTCTTCATGTTGAAGAAGGGAGTGCATCCTACCCCACCATTCTCATTTTTTAAATAGGAATTTTATCATAACTAACATTGCACAATAACCATTTAAAATCGGAATTTTTAATTCAATCATAATTGAACACACTCAATATTTTTTCGGAATTAATATATTATTTATTGGATGGCTAAAATGTAATGAAATTTAAATTTCAGTTGTTTTAAATTATTTAATTTTGCACAAAAATGACCGATTTACCTACTAAAATCACACAAATTTAAAGGTAAAATAGCATTTTAGTATATTTGCATTTGTAAACAATATATTGTATATATTATTTTTTGTAAGATTTTTAAGAAGGCTTTATTTTTATATATAGCATTCAAATTTAAAAAGATCTTATCACCACCAAGACATGCACTTTTCTCTGGAAGGCATTCATTATTGACCAAAAGAGGATATGCGCAACAAATATCAAAATATCAAACTAAAACCACATAAGTCTTCGTAATAACTTCTCTTCCATGTTGTCCAAAAATCACTAGATCCTCTATTATCATAAATTCTTCTTGTTTCCTTTTACAAGTCAAAATCTCAACTTTTGCTATCAATTTTCTACTTTTTTTAGTTGTTGCCCATGAAACATCAATTTTTTATTTTCCTTTTTCAATTTAAATTTTTTTTCCTACCTTTCTCTTTGTGTATAAAGACTGTCGAAACCTAATGAACCGCATGAAAAAAAAAATGGACCTTAGTTTCCTCCATTGATCTTTAATCTCTCCCTCCTTGTTCATATACACTGGTTAATTTCCCTAGCTATAAATATTTATTTTCTTTTCCTTCAAAACCATTTGATTACAATTTTCTTACCGACGATTTCATGATCATGGACGACCGTCGTAATTTTCTTTCCGTTTCGCCTAGATTAACTCTTCAAAATCATGTTTATGAAAATGGGTTAATGAATTCTCAAATTCTTGTTTCTAGCAATGCTAATATAGGAGCTGTTAATCGTCTCCAAAACAACCCAATTATTAATCCTAGTACAAACCGTGCAGCATTTGGTTTAGGACAGATTGGTCTGAGTCAAAGATTGACTGAAGTAAGAAAACCTATGTCACACAATATGTGATACAAGTTCATCATGACAGTGTTATTGATTATTTAAGTGATCAATTATTCACGACGGTCACTGAAGTATCAACCACTAAATTTGTTTTTCTAGGCCAACCCAATTTCCAAAACCACAATCCAAGTATTGGTTCGTCATTTGTTAATGATTATCATCGACCAATTATGTCAAACAACGTTGCTAATGGTGTTGCTCTGAACCCTGAACAAGTACCACTTAGTACTGGTTACATGCCTGAAACTAGGGTTCAAAACCCTAGTAATGATGGAAGAACTCATAGCCTTCCTCACAAGAAATATGGACCATACAAGTGCCCAAGATGCAAATGTATCTTCAAGATCTCACAAAAGTTTGCAGCTCATATGTTAACTCACTACAAGGGTGAGAGCATAGAAGAGAGGAAGAGAAGGTTAGAGGCCAAGCACAAAAACAAGAAACTTCGTCTTGTTCACACCAACGGTGAGTTGACTATAGCGCCTGCATCTTCCATTTTGAAGAAGCAATCACCAAAGGACTCTCATAGCAATGTTAATTATGGTGCTAATGTTGATGTGATGATTGAGAAACAACTGTAAACTCTAGAGTTGATGTTCTTTAGTTAATTGTATTAAGCCAAAACAAAATTGAAGTTTAGTGACTACGCATGCATTTCCATTGATCAACTGATATTTGGTACCAATTATTTTTTATTGTAGCTATAAAATGAAAAAAAATGATCATTATAAGATAAATTAATTTATAATTACAATTTTAGCCTGAATAAATTTACACATATGTAATCTTGGTAAAAAAAAAATACACATATGTAATTGATCTCTCCAAAAAATAAATAATTTCCTTAATAAGTAAATTTAACTTCACTTTTATATTAAAGTTCAAAAATATCAAATTCTTTTAAAAATGTCAGCATAAGTCGCAAACCTTCAATCTTGTTTTAAAAATAGTTTGCTAGTAACAACTATTGAGATTAATTTTAAATTAATTTTCAAAACGAATTTATCGAAACTATCCAAAATATGGAGGGGGTTGAATGAACTATAAATTAACCAAATCAATGAACTTATAGTTTATTGTTTTACAGTCGTCTCCAGTATTAAAAGATCATGAGCTTGAATGCGGAACAAAATAAAATAACTTGCAAAAAAAGTACAATTAACCTAAGAATTAACAAAAAGATAATTAATTAGACTTTTTTTTATTTTTAGAAAAAAAGAATCAATGGTCGTCTCTGGCCTCTTAGGCTATAAAGCTATTGGAAGACCATGTTGAAGTCCTCGCACTTATTACATGGATCTAAAGTAGTCATTCACTCTCCTTGGGCAGATGTGAGTGAATCTTTAACTGCCAAAAATTCCGAATTACCCATTAGGAAATTTGAACTTACATCCTCCCGTAATATAAGGAGTTCGTTTTACTACTTGATCTACTAGCAAATCACGGTGGTAGTAATTGATTAGGTTTTTACCATAAAAGGGGTTGGATATATACTGCAAAAAGATAATTAATATGCACAAAATCTTGCTGGATTTTGTTTCCTTTTATAATCTTACCATCATATGAAGCCAGTGGAAATTCATTCATAGTTACCAAATAATAATACTTAATGCATTTATGTTGTGCTTTACAATGATCTCACATACTAAATATGTACATTAACAAAACATTATAGGAAAAGCTTTTTATAATAAAAATGTGGTATTTCTATTTTTAGATGGACTTTCTTGATTTTTAGTACCTTTGACTTTTTTATTATAATAATTTGTTATTAAACAAGTTTATTACTATTATGCACTAAATAATGCCATTAAAAGTTAAAATTCATAATAATAAAGTATAAAATAAATTAAATAATTCACAGTAGAAAAAAGAGAAAAAGAAATGTTCCAATACCTTTTATATTTTTTGCATTGGTGAAATAAGAAAATTAATAAAGTGGTTATATATATTTTTCCTGAAATTCTGGATTATCAAAGCACCAACCTCTTTTCCATGTAGGGTTGTGAATCTTCAGCGCTCAATCTTCAACAGACTTGACAAAATGGTTGAATAAGAAATTGAATTTTGTGGACAAGACATGGACTTTTAATGTTCTATAAATAGTTTACCTAAACATGAACTTTAATGTTGTTAATAACGTTGTACAGTGCCCTGAAGAACAAATGCTAATTAGAACCTGCAAAAATTGTGTAGTTCACGTCAAAAAGTTGGGCTACTCTCCGAAAAGCGTACTATGTAGCTGTTTTGCAGTCCATGTTAGTTCAGCAAGACTTCTTAGTGGAACTGCAATTTCTTCTGCAATTGCTTTTAACAACACCCTGCATTCTGCAACCAACAACGACTCCAGTACTATTATACTACAATCTATTTGTGCATGTTTGATAATGATACAGTCAAACATTTGATTAAGTCTACATAATTGGCTAAACTTAATGTTTTAATAATCTACTTCTGCGTCGCAGATGAATTGATCTCATGGACTAATTTTATTTTTTGTCAAAATAAAAGCAAAATTGCTTACCAGGAACTTTACTGAAATTGATCAAGGATATTGAAGCGAGAACTTTCAGCTCAATTCTTTCTCCATTTTCCAAGCTGTCTTTCAGGCCGGGAATGAGAACAGAAAAGGCGGAGAGGTGGAACTCGGTATCAGCATCAGGTGGAGAAGAAAGTTCATAGCTCAACCATGCAACAGTTGTCAGGCACACTCTTACTAATTCCAGAT
>CAODLS011917034.1:0-10000 GCA_948243855.1 Flueggea neowawraea
TTTTTTTAGATTATTAATTTAATTAATTTTTAGTGAATACATTAAATGTGTTTTTAGTATGTATTAATTAATTAATTAAGGCGAGTTAAGTTCATTTAATAATCTATTATTAAAACTTAGTTTAAATATTAATGAGAGAACTTCAAGAGACATATAATTAGTTTTAATTTTATATTTAATTTTTAAACAAATTTATAGTTTTTAATAAAATTTAAATAAAATAAATAATATATTTTTAAGTCATTAAAAGAAGCAATTCACAATTAAAGATAAAATTACAGCCACTAGCGATTGTTACTACTATTATTAGATAAATTTTGATTCGTATAAGTTAATTTTCATAGATGCATTATACAAAAAAATTAAAAAATCATACAATTAAATTATTTTGTTGAATAGAAAAAAAATAAAATACTTCTAAATATTTTTATTATAAATTATATAAAATAAAAATTTAAATACACAAATATAGAAAATTACTTTTTGGTGTAACATAAGATCAATTGATTCAATTGACATAGTGAAACAATTATTTAATAAAATTATAACATGATTAATATCTATACCGAACAAAATATCGCACATTAAAACTATCAAACATTTTACAATTTTTATCTTTTAACAATTAAATTTTGTAATAATATGTATAATAATATAGCTCAAACAGAAAAATAGTCTTCTAAGGATTAGAAAATATATAATAAATTAATAAAAATAACGACGTTAATCAATACAATTGTCGTATTTTAAGAAAAAAATATTTTATATTTTCTTCATTTGATTTAAAATGTTTAGTAGCCAATTTTTTATTCGATCAAATAATTTTATTTGATCAAATAACATTATTTACGACACACAAACCAAATACTCCTTTGAATTTTTTTATATTCAACGTGATCATCAAGGGCTGCAACTTAATAATACAGTCTCTTCTTCCTTTAATAAATAGAATTAGATTTAACTTTTATATATGTGAAAATTCTAAAACTTTGCAGTAAAAGTTTTGTTATCTACAAATATTTTATTCAAATTATTAAGATATTAAAAATACTGAACACCTAAAGGTATCTCAGAATATTTTTTAAAAAATATTTTGTAATATTTGAAATTAACACTTTGAAATGTATTAGAATTTAAGATTAATCATCTATTATATACAATATATGAATTCGATCAAAAAAGAAGATCAAAAGACACTCTAAAATTTCTCCATTAATTTTTTGATTTTTATGATAATTTATAAAATTTTAAATAATTTTTTATATAATTAATTTAATTAATATTTATTAAACACATTAAATTTACTTTTATTATGTATAAATTTATTAATTAATTAAGGTGAGCTAAATTCATTTAATATTCAAGAGACATATTATTTTTAATTTTATATTCAATTTGTAATTTTTAAAAATTTATAGTTTAAATAATATTTTAAATAAGATAAATAAGATATTTTAAAATTCATCATAAGAAATAATTCACAATTAAAGATAAAATTACAAGCCACTATCGATTGTTACTATCATCATTAGATAATTTTTTATCCGTATAAGTTATTTTATGTAGAAGCATCCCACAACAAAAAAATATTTAAAAAATCATACTATTTTTTGTCTAAACTATTTTTTTGGATAAAAAAAATTATTGATTATCAATTATATAAAATAAAAATTCAAATACACAAATATGAAAAAATATTCTTCAGTCTAACTTAAGATCAATTGATTGAATTGACATAACGAAAAAATTATTTAATAAAATTATAACATACTTAATATGTATACCGAACAAAAAGTGACACATGAAAACTATCAACCATAATTGTTTAATAATTCTTATATCTTAACAATTAAATTTTATAATTACATGTATTATTTATTTTATATGGTTTAAATTAATTAAATTTTAATTATTTTTTATTAATCATAAAATAAATAAAATAAAGCACGGGATTCTAAACTAGTTAAGGTAGAATTTTCAAAAGAGTTGACTCGCGAAAGTAGTTGTGTTAAATTAGAAAAATAGCTTGCAAGTGTAATGATCATTTAGACATAAATAATGAAACGTTCACATTTAAGAGAAGCTTGTTGCATTTTTCACGCAAGAAAAAATAAAATTTATAACTAAAGGTCCACATTATTTTTAAATTTTCTTCTACAATATCCATGCATTAAAACTTAATAATTTTTTGAAAAAAAAAGAAACTATAAATATAGTTAAATTGATAAAATTTATTGATAAATATATCAAATAAATAGAGTATTTTAGTGTAACATAAACATGTACCTTAATTAATCTCTATATAAACGGTGGGAGTAATTCAGAACGCAACCCACATTTAATTCATCCCTATATAAACATGTACCTTATATGCACCAAAAGTTATTAAATAAACCAAAAGAAGTTAAATATCTTTCATCAAACAAATGATCAATAGGTCACAAGTCCATAAACCGATTTTGATGCACCAATTGTAGATACATTGACTTTACATTTTAGATAATTCACACTAGTAGATGTTGGGTCCTCCCTAGCTAGTCTCTAATAGGGTAGATGTTGTGTAGTTTAGTGTTTATGACCCATCTCCATATATTATAATCATCTAGAATCATTCACTCAAGAAGTTGAAATAATTTATTTGCCACTTTGTGTGGATTATATAACAGATTAATGTTCTAGTTGTGTTGTGGGCAACGCCATCATTCATTCAATTTGTTTCTGTGGAAAACTTGATAGAAAACAATTTTTTTTAAATAATGATCTTAAAATTAGGGTATTAATTATTTTTTCTCTTTGATAAAATTAAGCATGTTAATCATTATAACAACAATTTTTTGTGAGTTGTTTTCTTAAGAAAAATATAGCTGTTGAATGTTGAGTGCGTTATTTTATGAGAAAAAAAGCCAAGCTTGTTTTAGTGGTGACAAGTATATATATATGCCATTATTTTTTATACATCATTTTTTAATATTTCTTTGCTAATTTTTAGCAAAATTATGGCATTCATAGAAATAATTATGGCAATTCACTTTTGTTAAAAAAAAAACAATTGGACGAAGTCAAATATTCTCTCTTTTTCTAAACCTCTTCGTTTCACATTTTTTTTTTTCAGAAAGAAACATTATAACTATCTAGATGACAGATTGATTACGGAGGATGGTGTTTGAACTACGCGCTCGTTCTCTGAGTATGAAACTAAAGAAAATTAATAAAAATATTATGGTGAAATAAAAATGATACATAATGAGGGTGATATTGTGTTTACATCAATTCAACTGTAAATTGCATATTAAAAAAAATTATTGTTTGAAAAAGTAGTCCACCTATGATGAATTGAACCAAACTCTGTTCGGTCAAAATATAAACTGAGATCATGAGTCGAATCCAATTGGCAAGCCCAATTAAGTAAATTAAGGAGCCACTTAAATCTTAATTAGGGTTAGCCACTACAACATATTACACACATGAAAGACACATTCTTTTCCTCCATGAAAGAGGATGCCTATGGCCTCTATGTCGAAGAATAGGAGTTTGTTCCTCTTCATTCCCATGTGATAGTCATACTCCGATGTCCGATCTATGTGTGTCACTTAAATTGTGAACTAGTCAAACACTTTCATTTTAACACGATCATAGTTATACTATTAGTCGGTTAGACTCATAAATATATTTACTTATATTATTGATTGTATTGAAGTGATACAAACTCTTTTTTCTTTAATTAAAATTCTAGACTTTAAATTTTGAGTACGAGGAGAGAATTACCAATTAGAACCTATTTACATCGACATTTTATCTGAACCTATTTACGTGTCGTAGGCACTTAGATAATTGATGCCTTTTGTTTACTTTTCTTCCTTCTGAATATGAAAATTCGTTCGTGATAATTAATCTCGGAGCTTGTAAGGCGGTCTCCTTGCAGTAAGAAAAATCTCGCGCAACCGAAAGTTTTTGAACCAAAATATAGTATAATAAGATGAAATTTATTAGATAGCAGTGACATTAATAAGAAAAAGAATAACTATCCTTGATATTACAACAAACTCATTAGTATTAGAATTAGTTTTAAGAAAATTATGAGTTTGATTTTCAATAGGTGCAAATAAATTAACTTACCAAAAAGCTACTGTTAATATTTCAAGTATTTTTTTTATTTGAACTACAAGATAAGATATTAGTCACATGTCGATTTTATGGTCTATTGAAATAATTCACATTCACTCCAAGAACAATAATAGTTAATCTAAGGAAGTTTGCATTTTGTTAAGGACTCGAACTTGTAAACTATCTCAAGAGTTATATCCAACTTATCAAAATGCGCATAATGATAAGTTTTATATTGGTTAATGACACACTATGATAATTAATAAGGATAGAAGATAGATTGAGTAGTAGATAAAACTTAGAAGTTATAAATTGTATATTGATAGATTTAATAAATTATATAATGAAAAAATAGAAATATTAATACATCTTTCGAGAATTAAAATACATGAATGTTATCTTATCCCGTAGGTAAAAGGGAAAGAAAACATAGTCCAATCCTCTTTTCTCGCATGTTTCTTAGTCAATTTAGAGGAGGACTTGGAGTGGATGATCAGTACATGGATAAAACGCAATAACAAATAACTACAAAGTTCAATTAGTTAAATATCCATCACCTGACAAATAAAATTAGGGGACCAGTTGATGTAGATGCCTAGATGGTGGTGGTGGTGGCCACCATTGATTCGTGTTTGTGCTTCAATAACGACTGCATTCTCATTCCAGTAATTAGTCCTGACCATGATGTTACAACCTCCAAGATTTCCCACAATATAATTAATTGTTCTCATTGAAATTTTCTCCAATTTAAAGTAGTTGTGATGTTACTCGTAATTATTGATCGAATGAATCTCATATTACACTGTTCTCGTTATGAAAATATCTTCCAAGAAACTTATCTTCGGAGAGGCCAAATCGATAACTTGCCCCCTGAACTTTCTCTTCGAATCGCATAAGCCTCCTGAACTTTATTTTTCACTTATTAACCCATTTGTTAATTTTCATGAAATTCGTTTTTCTTACTTACTGTTTTTTTTAAGACTCCATATTATATATACAACCAAAGTATTTATAGAACGAAAGTATTTAGGATGTCTCCAATATGTTTGATGCATAATTGAATACATACTCAAAAAATACAAATACTAAAAGGCATATATTCAGTGGCAAAATCATATAATGTATATACTGAATTTAGTTCAAGGAATTATTTTTTACTAATATCATTAAATAATTTTTTAATACATTTTAGGAGCAGTTGCCCCTTCCCAATCCCAGGAATGCGCCTTTGATGAAAGGCATAAATTCAAGCCATATTCATTTAATAGGATACATATATCTTGTGGTTAGGGAAAAAAAAATATTCATGTGTATACTAAAATGAGGGAATTACAGTCTGCCAACAAAAAGTTCAAAAATTTGAACTGCATGAGCCAAGATATAAATTACAGTTATTTTTTAATAAGAGAAAATACATTGACGTCTCTGTATTTTGTCGAAATCTTTTATTGTGTCTCCCAATTTTCGAACTTCTCCTATTTCATCCTTGAACTTAAACACCGTTAAGTTAGCTTAACAAAAATTAGAAAAAAACTTCTTTACCCTCATCCACATCCTCTCCCTCTCTCACTATCTCTCTTCTGGGTTAGAACCACTGAAGGTCACTAAACTTTCTGACTTATTACACAAAAGTCTCTCAAGTAAATTTTTTTTGAGGCAGGTCACTTAACAACGAGAAATTGTACAATGAAGGTCACTGACACCGAGTCAGTGCTAGATTTATGGCAATCGATACACGTCGGATAAGCTAGGCATTTCGACAGTGCCATGTGGCAAGGAGTTGCCATGTGGATTTTTGACACGTGGCAACCAGGATTAAAAAAAATGGAAGCAAAAAAATATAATCATAAAATTACGTCGTTTCGTTTTCCTTAAAAAAACACTAACAGCCGCAAAAGAAAAACGTCGTCGTCTTATATGGATTTCAAAAATCAAAAAATAAAAGTCCTACATATTCCAGGAAAGGAAGCTTCCACCAAGATTAATTAATCGAGTAATATATTACTATTTAAGATTAATAAAATATTTTTGGACAGTATCGATACGCCAAACTCCCCCAACTTTCACTACACTTTATTCCCCCTCCCACTTTCACTTTCCCCCAACTTTATCTCAAAAACTACCTCGTCCGTAACGACAAGAGCAAGAATCTTGTCTTTTTTCTTGTCTATATCGAAGAGTCTTAGTGACTGAAACGACTTTGTCCTGCTCGTTTTTGAGGTGAGCCGATTTTTGGAGCTTTGTTGCTTTTACTTCGTTTTTGTTTCTTCGTAACACTGACGCACCGAACTTTTGCAGCGTCGATTGTTGGAAAGGTGCAAAACACTACAGTATCGATTTTTCACGTTGTCAATCGTCATTGCCGTTCCCGCACTTGAACCAAAAAAAAATACAAAATTCCTTCTTTATATTAACTCTATTAAAGTAATAAAGTTATCTCTAAGCATGCTTAACATCACCCATTACTCCGGTTGACAGTGGTATATCCCTCTGACAAAGATCAATGGGACAGAAAGAGCGTCAACGGTGAGTCCAAGACGCGACAGAGGCAGAGTGGTGGGATAGAGAGAGCGTCGCAGGTCGTGGTGAGCTGGGAGAGAGAGAGAGAGGTAGCGCCGACAAGAGCAAGATAAATTAGGACGAGTGAGAGATAGAGAACGGCGGCTTAAGGGATTCAGAAAGTATCGAGATACTGAGAGAGTGCGATTTACAATGTGTTTGGATGTAGTGTAAATAAAGGAAAATAAGGGAAAGTAAAAGAAGGGTAGCTACTTATCCTTGTTTGAGAAATTTTTTTATGTTTTAATGGAAAAATAAGGAAGAGTAAGTGAGTGTACGACTTACCCCTCAATCCCCTTAAAAACCCTTATTTTTCTTACACTCCAAATTGGAGTGTAAGCAATGAAACAACTAATTTTACACATTTTCCATTAGTTACACTCCCTTTTTTTCTTTCATTCCCAAATATGGGTACGATTTTCGTGTACTCTTCCCTTTCCTTTCCACTTATTACTATTCATTGTCCTTCCATTAATTACTCTTACTTACACACCATCCAAACACAGTGTTAGAGTTTGTGGAAAGTAAGATTGTGAGTGAAAAGTTGGGTATGTTGTTTTTTTATTTTTTTCAGCTTTAAACACGAAACGACATCGTTTTATGGTTATATTTTTTCGGTTTCAATTTTTTTAATTTGGTTGCCACGTGTTAAAAATCCACATGGCAACTCCATGCCACGTGGCACTATTGAAATGCCTAGTTTATCCTACGTGGCATTTGAAGTGTACCGATTGTCGAAAATCTGGCACTGACTCGGTGTCAGTGAACTTCGGTGCATAATTTCTCATATTTAAGTGACCTGCCTAAAATTGACTTGAATGACTTTTGTATAACGAGTAAAAAACTTTAGTGACCTTCAGTGGTTCTAACCCTCTCTCTTTTGCGCTTTCTCTCTCTCATTGTGTCTTCCTTCTTTCTCGCTCTCTCTATCCTCTGCATTTCTTCTTTAGTCATCCACACCCACAACCTCTGCTTCCCTCCCTCACGATGTCGTCGTTTCCTCTCTCTGTCCTCTCCCACAAAACGAAGATGTCGCCGCTTCCTCTCTCCATCTCTCCCTCCACCGACCACATTCCCCATCTCCCTCCACCGGCCACGTTCCCCAATTTCCCAATCTCTTAAATCCTAATCCAATCAAGAAATTACTAAACACAGAGATGACACAATCTCTCTCAAATCAAAACCCATTTTGAATCCCTCCACATCTCCTCCATTAACACCCTCATTACCATCTTTTTCTCCAAACCCTAAATCATTCTGATTTGGTTCGTACCGTCGCTTGTCGTCAATGTAGGATTTGCAATGGTGGAGCTCAGTGACGAGGCGGGTCATGAGGGTTTCGAGGTGGGTGTCAGGGTTGATTATGGTGACATAGGTGTGATAGAAAAAGAGCGACAGTGACAGGGAGTGATAAAGAGCGACAGTGAACGGGAAAGATGGAGAGAGAGCAACGATGCTGGGGAGTGAGAGAAAGATAGCGATGGTGATGATTCTAAAAGAGGGATCTGAACATATTGCAGTTAAAAGATTGAAGGTCTGGAGCAATAAGGCAAATATTGAATTTTGATTTGTTGATTGTAAAGATTGCAGTTAAAAGATTGCTGAGTTTGCGTGTTTTTGTTTGTTGATTGATGATTTTTTTTTTCAACACTTGAATGTTTTTTTGTTATTTGAATGAACATCAGTGGAGTTGATTGTTGATTGAATGAAACTTGAGTGGATATTTCTTTGTTATGAAAGTTGAATGGAACTAAAAGAGATAGGGTTTGAATTCTGGAATTGATTTTTCTGGGTTTGAATTCTGGAATTGATACTGGGGTTTTATTATTCTTGGTTTTATTTTTAGAATCCCTGGAGATTTATGTTTTGATGATGGGTTTTGTTTGAATTGAGGAGAGAACAGAGAGCTGGTTTGTAGTGCCATTATGGTTTGAGAGAGAAAGAGAGAGATGAGAAAGTCAGATAGATGAGAGGGAAAGATTGATAGAGAGATGAGAAAGACAGGGATAGATGAAAGGGAAAAATCGTCTTTACATGCACGTTGGTATGTGGGACACATGCCACGTCAGCAAAGCTGACATGTCCCGTTAATCGTCCTCTCACGACGTTTAAGTCCAGGGACGAAATAGGAGCGTTTTGAATACTGGGGGACGCAATAAGAGATTTCGACAAACTATAGAGATGCCAATGTAATTCTCCCTTTTTAATATTTACAGGCACACGGCCCTCCAAGTTTTAATATTTTACATATTCAGTCCTTTAACTTTAAGTGTCATATGAACATATGTAGTTATCTTTATACAAACGTGTGAGGCCTATATATACATTATTTATATCCTTTTTTATAATAATATCTTTAAAGATATTTATTATGTGCTATTTTTTTAATTGGTTTGATTTTTGTTTTAGTTTTATTTTATATACATGATATATATAAAAAAATGAAAGTGAATGCTTTATTTTAGACAACAGAGTTCAACATTTTTGAGTTTTTATTATATTATTATTTGATTTTCTACAATTATATTTTTATTTTATTAAATATATTGATTATGTGTTGTTTTTTGTTGGTTTAATTTTGTTTATAACTAAAAAATCATGCTATATATATATATATATATATATAATCAAACAAGTGTGAATTATTTGAAAAAAAAAATACAAATAATGTATCATTTTTGGTGGCTTAATTTTTTGTTTTAATTATATTTTTGACTAAAAAATATGCAATAAAAAATGAAATCAAACAATTGAGAGTTCATTTAAAAAAAAAAAAGAAAACAAACTCAAAATATAATAAAAATAGAATATAAACAAGATATAAACAACTTTTAAATAAAGGAAATAAAACAAAACAAAAACAAGATCCAAACAAAATATAAAACCATATTTTTGTAATTTTCACACATGTAATTTAAAAAAACTTGTAATTTATTTTTTTGGTAATTACACCATATATACACCTACTGTCACGACCCATTCTCGGGACCATGACCGGCGTACAAGGCGAACCGCTTATGGGAGCCCGGCCCATACCGCACAAGCCTCCATAGTACAAAACTTCTACCCAAATATCATATTTAAAGAAATATGAAAAACAAATAAAAATATAATCTTTGTTTATTAAAAACAAAACATATATAACATTAAGTGTGAAAATTGTTTCAAATTAAAACATTTGAAATGTCATAAACATAACAGAAACCTAAACACATCCCACAGGAACCCGGTGTAGAGCATCTAAAAAATCATACTAATGGGCCCGGTCAAAAGGGCACTGACCGCAACATCAGAATCCCTCACTGAGCATCAAATGCCAATGAACATAATCTACAAG
>CAODLS011917198.1:0-18218 GCA_948243855.1 Flueggea neowawraea
TCAAAACTTTCAAAATTTCTATTTCCACCAAAATTTTCCATTACTACAAAATAAATATGCAAATATTAATTAAATGTAATGAAATAACAAAATAACTAAATTAAACTATAGTAAAAAAGTAGAAATTTAAAAAATGTAATTGTAAAAAATAACTTTGAGAAATGTAGAAAACGTAATTATAATAATAAAATATATAAATAATTAATAATAGTAATTTATAGAAAAATGAATTTTTGAGAGAGTATAGAAGAGATTGAGATTGAGAGAGAGAAAATGGTGTAAAATTGGTAAGAAGGGTGAGGTATTTATAGAGTTGAAAAAATAAAAAAAACAAAAAAAAATAAAAAAAAAAGAAAATAACCGTTGTTAGAACCGCCGGTTCCAACGGTTAGAACCAGCGGTTCCAATGGTCAGTGAACCGCCGGTTCAAATCGCCGATTAAACCGGCGGTTCGCCGGTTTTTAAAATGAGAAATCGGAACCGAAACCGAAAACCGTCGGTTTTAGCCGGCATGTTTCGGTTCGGTTCCGATTTTGACCGGTCCGGTTCGGTTCGCCGGTTCCGGTTTGATTTTTACAACTCTTCTGTTGTCATAGCTGTAGCTCTAGATTTTAAACTCTTTAAACAGATATAGTTTTTATTGTATGCGGTGTGGGAGCAAGGCATTACTGTATGATAATGCTGTCAATATTTGCGTTTTTTTTTAAATCAAGGTTTGTGTGTGGGTGTACATGTGTCTACCCCTTTCAGCGCTTACCCGCTTCTCTTATCCTAAATTCTGTACCAAGGAGTTTCAGAGACTCCCAACTGTAAGTTTCATTTGTGCAAGTATTTCAATTATTCAATATTTTAACTGTCAGTTTATGTGGTTACAGCCCAATTAAATTATTTTGGTTTTATTTTCCATTTTTGTGTATGGTTCAGAGAGAGATTCTTGTTCTACTTTGTGTATATTGTTAATCCTCAGTTTTATAGCTGTGTTAAATGGTTTCTATCCAGCACAACTGTAATGCAATTTATCTCTCACTAGGAAAATTATCAGTTCTGTATCCTTGTTTTGAGCAAAAAGTTATCTTTTCCTTTTGCGGGGAACAAAATAATGACAGACGTGTGCATGGATAACAAGTCTTGAGGAGGGATTACATTAATGGGAAATCAATCTATCGTGAATTTGTGAGAACATTTAAAGAAATGGTTATTTAACTTCCTGTTGTTATGTTTTTTTATTGGATTGAACTATATTTCTGCCACTATGTATTACAATGCTACGCTTGCTTCTTTGAGAGTTAGAATAAAAAAGTCAACGATGGCTTCATGTGCTTCTTTTATTGTACATGCCGCAACATTTCCCAATTCAGTAGTCTTGATTTCTGAAACTTAATTATGTCTGCAGTTATTGAGTGTACTGGATTTCCTGTAAATGGTCCTAGAAGAAAGGTTCATCGAGCACGGTTTTCTTCAGTTACCGAGAAGGACATTTTGAAGGCTATGGATAACCTGGTCGAACCTAATAAGGATGAGGCTCTGGCTGTTGATTCTCGGCAGGAAATAGATCTAAAAGTTGGTGTTACTTTTACACGATTTCAAACTAGTTATTTCCAAGGAAAATATGGAAACCTTGATTCTAGAGTGATCTTGTAGGTTTCCCTACCTTTCCTCAATTTTAACATATAATGCATTTACCTTCATGGTTGTACTCTATGACTTCCCAGTGCTGAATGATATAATATTATTCATATTTTCAAGTTGAATGAACCATAAGGTTGTAATAGAAAAAAGAAAAAAACTCAGTTTATTTTTTGTGACTTCGTTATTATATTCTGAAGATATCTTTGATATTAGTTTTGTTTTTATTGCCTAGCATATTTAAAATGCAATTTGCAGATGCATGAGCATACACATCAAGTTGCATAGTGCAACCGTAAGTTGGTGATCTGAGAGCTAGGCAATGGCCATTGACTCTGAAGTTTATTTTGCAAATTTGATTCATGCTTTCCTGATATTTATGTTAATGAGCACCTAAGAAGATTTGAGTACGAGTATGGTTGTTTTTCTTATTTTGATCAGTTTAGGAAATCAATTTATAAATCAGAAAGTTTGTTGGTCTATGTTTTACTCATATCATTTTTAGTTTCTTCCGTTTGTTTGTATTCAATTGAACTTGTATGCACAACATTCTAAACCCTCTTTCCATAGGATGAGAGGGTTGAGGAACACTTTCTTAGGAGGGTTGAGGAACACTTTCTTAGGAGATGGTTGATTGCATTTCTTTATTACTATGAATTCATTTGACTCTAAAATTTTGCGATAGAATTATTGGCATTAATACTGTTTCTTTCTGTTTTGAAAGTGTCAACATTGAACTCTTGCTTACTTTTTACTTATTTCAGCTACGGGCCATGTCAGACTTCTACTCTTGGGTTTTGTGTACAGCGGTATTTGCAAATCAGTACTTTTAAGGCAGAAAAATTTTGGGCTTTGCACCCTCATATAATAACAGATGGCTATGAACTTCAATTAGAATGGGAACGCCACAAGTAATTTGACTATGATGTGAGGCTTTGTTTCTTTTGATTTGATGATGTTGGTTTTATGTTTTTTCTACAAAAAAGAAAGCTGTTACATTTTTCAATCAATTGCAGGCTGCTGCAATGCTTCAAAAGCAGGTGACACTAGATGGAATATTAGAAGTCACGGACGTATCGGAGAAACCAGATACAAAAGGTCGTCCCTCTGGTCTAAACACCGTGAGCCTCTTGAAGGTTAGATAAGGTCACTAGATGTTTGTAATAACTTGTTTGCTGGTTTATTTTCCCCCAATTGATTGTCCTCCATATCTTTTCCTTTTTAAATTTTTGCTCTACAAGCTTGAGCTCAACTCCTTAGGCTCTACGATGGGTTTGCAAGCTGCAAGCTTGATTTGGATGCTATAGTGGAGCTACAATTTATGTTGGTTCCAAAATTTCTTCACTGTCTTTTTCCTAATAGAATCATGGTCTAACCCCTTTTTTGGGAGTTTTTAGGAGGAAGGAGAAGTAGTTTAAAGAGTGGAAGAGTAGTAGTAATGGCATGTTAAGTGAATAATATTTTTTGTTGTTTGTGATTTAGTAGGAGGGAAGTAAGAGAAACTAGTATACTTGTGTTTGGAAGATTAGTTGAAATTGAGGGGAAGTTGACAAAAAGTATACAAATATTCTTGTGTTGTTTTATTTATGTGAATGGGATAGTAAGGAAATTTAGTAATTAACAAAAAAATTTATGAGGTTAAATAAAGAAAAGAGAGGCAAAAATTTATACATACCTTTCTCTCACTTCATCTACCTCCTATATATATATAGAGAGAGTGAGTTCAATCTAACTTCCTCAACCCTGCCCTGAAACCCATTAAAAAACTCTTAAACAAGGAAAGCATTAAACTTTTTCTTCCCACACTCTACCATTCCTCCAAACAATACCTAAGAGCTCAATGCATATGCATATGACCAGCTTTTGACATTTCTATTTTCATTTGACAAATCTCTGAGGATTTGACTTGTTTATTTGTCATCAATGCTGTTGCAAATGGGTTGCAAATGATATTTCAGGTTTTAGGTTTATTCTCTCATAAAACCAAACCAAGGTCATCTTATTCATCTAAACTAATCAGCATGCTTCAAAATATTCATTTCTATGTGCTGGGACAAAAGAACTCAGTTTATTGTGATGTAGCATGCAGGAAGCGTGAAATTTTATCCCTTTTTCAGATGCTAGTGAAAAAAAAAAGGTCCTGCATATTGATCTGTACTTCTCACTAAACATTAGAATCTGAAATCTTAAACACTAAGGTGAAGCTGGAGTAATCTGTTCTACAGTGTCCTTCTGAGTATTAAATTGCAATAGTGTATTATTTTGCGTCTATGGTGGGAGTTAATTGTCTTTCAGTCTCACAACGTAAACTTGAAAGCGACAACGGCAATTATTGATTCTTTTCTCCCAGTTTAAGTTAGTTGTTCTGCGGTAGTGACATGACTGTTCTGGGGAGTTGTCAGTCCAAAAACAAAATAAAGCAAGGTAAAAGAGCGTGAGAAAAGGAAAATAATAAACTTTGAAGTCAATAGTTATTCGTTGATAGTTTAATCATAGTAATTCTGTATCATCATTCTATTCATCAGGTATTAGATTACTTTCAAGGGGGATAGCGATAGTCTTGAAAAGCCATCATTATATGAAAATCATTAAACCTGCAATACTTTTTGTACACTTCACCTCTTGGTTTTGACAGATACCTAGTCTGAGTTCAAGTTATTGAATAGTGCTAGTGAATTCAATCTCGTGATCACAAATTTATTATGGATCTCATGAAGATCCAACCATTGAAACTTCTTGGTTAGCTTACATAGGCTTCTGCTTAGTTGGTTCTTGTTGATGCATGCATGCATGCTGCCTCAGAAACAACCTTTGATAACTGAATGAGATACACTGAATTTATTGCCTTGATTTATTATTTTTTTTTCAGGTTGCTTCTAGTGCATTAGGTTTTGGACCTCAAATGGCAATGCAACTTGCTGAGCGGCTGTATACTCAAGGATATATCAGGTATTCCTTGGTTCTTGTTGCAAAAATTACTCAGAGTTCGTTTAGTTTTAGCAGATTTTTTTAGCAAATTGAAAGCATATTGAGAACTGGCAGTGGATTGTAGGCGGACTTGTTGCAGTACTTTGAATTAAAAAAAAAAGATTGAATAAATATGATTAATATGCTCAATTTGTTGCACTAACATGCTAAAACAGGCTCTATTTTGGTCTATTGATTACAGTGATTTCATTAGTGGATTGGGAGAGATTTGAGAGTTGTTAGAGGATTGTAAGAGTTTTTTGTCCAATAAGCTGAATGTACTAATTGTTACTCTAAAACTGATGCACCCTTGTATTTTGATTTTGCTTGTTTGTCTGCATGAATGAACGGAAAGGGTATGTAATAGTTTCTTATATACAAGCAAGGATAATTTGCATGCATTTGGTTCCATTTATTATCTAATTCATATAATAATATTAGATCCCCTCAAAATAATTTTTTTTTCACTGATCAATATAAATCTGTTTGTTATGATAATATGTCATTTCTAAGTTTTATGTTGGTATTTCAGCTATCCACGAACAGAGAGCACAGCATACACTTCTTCATTTGATTTCAGAGGCACTCTTGGTGCATTGGCAAACAATCAATTATTTGGTGATTATGTCCGGCAACTGCTCACTGAAGGTTATCACACGCCTCGATCTGGAATAGATGCAGGTGATCATCCACCTATTACTCCAATGCGGTCAGCAAGCGAAGATTTGCTTGGCCAAGATGCTTGGAGACTATACCAGTATGTCTGCCAACATTTTTTGGGAACTGTGTCACCTGACTGCAAGTACCTGAGGTAATTGTCTGATGCCTATGTGTTTTACCTTCAAGTTGCTGTTTTACAATTTCTGTTCATACTTGGCGATTTTGATCCATTCTCATCTATCATTCATTACCATGATGAAATGTATCATTGTACTTCCAAAAGTAGTGCAGTTGTTAGAGAGCTCTATACATAACACGAAACTGGAGAGGAGTATGAAAAAGAAAAAGAGTAAACCTTTTTTTGAATAGAAAGAAAAATTTAGAAAAATCTGGGAATTTTCGGCTTTCTTCACTTTATTCTTTCTAAATATGTGTAGCATTGTTGGTAACAAGATGGCGTTAAAAGGATATATTCATTCTTGATTTCTGACCTTTCTGATGAAATGTTGAGCTTTCAAGTTAATGTGAGAATATACCACAATGTCTAGACCATATAACTGCTTGATAAGTAATGTATTTGTGCAAATATGGATGCATTTGAGGATTAGTCTATCTTTTTAGTTATGAGTAAGTACATCATGCCTTTACACACAGGTTCTTTTCACATTCGAAATATGATGAGATTCTTTGGCGGTAATAAACTTTCAAATTTTTTTTTGATAATTCATTTTATTTGCTCCTACCGGAAATTGAACTCATGACACCTTAATGCTAGAGTTGACTCCAGTATTAATAAGCTACAAGCTCATTGGTAGGTTCAAATATATCTTCTATAATTATCTTTTAGTTTCTTTGTTGTTGGAGAATCACAATTCATATATACTCTGTTTGTCAAGTTTTGCATTGTAACAATTTATTTAATAGCTGCTTCCATTAGCAAGCTTTTGGACAGTAAGTATGGAACATATGAGAGATTGAAGCCGACATTTTGACATTCTGTTTTCTTTATCTTAAATTATAAATAAAGAAATTACAAACATTTCTGGAGTTTTGAAAATTGTTTAAGGTGTATTAATTAGAAAATGACAATTTAGCATATGGACTTATACAAGATTGACTTGTTTTATCTTTGCTACTTATGTATTATAACATTTAATTGCCTGGATATAAGCTTGAAACGATTTTTTGGTGTTTGGGCAGTTGAACAAGTCACTTTGCCAAAGAATGCCAATGTTGTTAGTTATATTTCTTTCATATAATGATTTATTCTACAAGAAGACAAGTGCAGCTACTCTCAGTATCTGAAGAAATGGATCTATGATATAATTTTGGTGATACTAAAATTCAATTTGTTCAATGGTTTCAGGACAAAAGTTGAATTTTCAATTGGTGGAGAATTCTTCCATTGCATTGGACAGCGTGTTATTATCAAAGGGTTTATTTCTATCATGCCATGGTTGGCAATAACTGAGAAAAACCTACCTCGGTTTGCAAAAGGGGACAAGATAGAAGTTTGCAAAGTTGAGCTTTATGAGGTGTTGCTTGAACCTATTGTTCATCACTTTCTTATCAAATTGTTGAAATTTTGGTGTATATTTGTGCTTTTAGTTGAATAATGATTTCACATCATTATATGTAATTGTAGTTTGTAGGATTGGGATTACTGTGGTATTATGCTCTATAAATTATCATATCTCTTGAAGAAAAGATTCCAATACATAAGATCTTACCATGTAAACAAACTTAAATGTCAATTATGAGTAGTATATATTCTGCTGGTCATTAATAATGATTCATGACTTTCTGGTATATGTAGGGGAAAACTGTTCCTCCAGATTATCTTAGTGAGAGTGAGTTGATTTCTATGATGGAGAAGAATATCAACAACATATGTGACCGCAATTATGTGCAGGTTTATTTTATTTCTATTTTTCATTTCTGGTTTTGCTTGTTGCTTTAGTTTCTTTGTTCCCAAACATTTAACTGTGTTCCCAGTTATTCTTTTCTAATTTTGTTTATTCCCCTATCTTTGGAATTGAAGGTACAAGCTGGAAGGAAGTTGGTTCCAACTCCCTTAGGTATCACCCTTATAAGAGGCTATCAATGCATTGACCCAGATCTTTGCTTACCCGAGATTCACAGTTTTATTGAGCAGCAGATTATGCATGTTGCCAAGGGCCAGGCAGATCATTCTCGTGTAGTGCAGCACGTGCTTCAACAATTTAAGCAAAAATATATTTACTTTGTCAAGAAGGTTAGATGATCCAATACCTGATCCATCTTTTTCATGTGTAACACGAGTTTCTTCATATTGCAATTTTCTGTAGCAGACATTGTACCTTCTTTCATTAATGCAAAACCCTGAGATCATGACACAGAACTTGTATGCATCAGTGACGTGTGCTTAATATTCTTGTTGACTTGACATCTGACAGTAGAATCAGATAACTTTCTGTGAGGAGTCACTTTGATGGCGGACTCTTTTATCCATGTATTGTAAACTTTATGGTTGACAAATGCAAAAAAGATTTCTGTTGCCAGATGTGCTGGACACTGCTTTCCATTCCCATCCCATCCCACCTCCAAAACTGAATAAATCAAAATTATTGAATAGAAAAAAAAAATTGCTTAGATGTTCATCAAGAAGAAATTTAATATTTGTAAAGTATTTGAGGTATTTAATTGCATATGAAGACAACCCGTTTTCTATGAAACTCTGATGAGATATTCCTATACTTTTACCATGGACCTTAAATTTTCCGATACAAAAACTAGAGAAGCGGTTTTGAACTTTGATATTTGGTAATTAATTTCTCTTATTAACTAGTTATTTTTCTGTGGTACAGATTGAGGACATGGATGCTTTGTTTGAAGCACAGTTCTCTCCACTTGTGGACTCTGGACGCGCTCTTAGCAAATGTGGTAAATGCCTGAGGTACATGAATTATGTTTCCATGCAACCTCAACGTTTGTACTGTGGCACATGTGAGGAGGTCTATTAGCTTCCTCAGAAGGGCACAATCAAGGTAATAATCAGATTAAGTTACATATATGACAAATACACAAGTGAACCAAATTTGAAGAACTCGGTGCATTACATGTTATGAAGTGTTTGCAGTTGTTTGCTATCTGATAGTCTTTTTTATCTTCTCCTTTTTCTTGAACAATGCCAATAATTTAGTTTCAACTTTCTAGTTTGCTGAGCTATTAGTAGCTACTTTGTTGAGATCATACAAGAAGTTCAGCACCTATCCCACTTTCATATTTATTATTATTTTTTTCTTCTACAAGTTGGATCTGGGTGAAGATTTTTGTTTGTGTTACTTCGCACGTCTGTGCCTTTTTTGTGCCTTTTGCTTTTGGAGTTTAACGAGTGTTAAAAATTGTCTAATGTTTTTTCCCCTTGCATGTTCTTATTTTAAGATTTAGGATGCACGGGTGCTCCTATTTGGCATGCATGTCAAAGTAGGGCGCATGCTGATGCAATTTTCCACTGACATGCCTTGGATGGGTCCAACATGTGAGTTGTGACTAATTGGAAATAACAATTCCAAATGTGTCATGGAGGAATTCTATTAATTCCACACACACAAATTTGCCTCAAGGATATTTTCTCATCGTTTCATTCCCAGCCAAAGTTTTTGAATGATTATTGGTAACAGACCAGCTTCATGTATCATTTGCAGCTGTACAAGGAGCTAACGTGCCCTTTGGATAACTTTGAGCTATTGATATTCTCAATGGCTGGTCCAGAAGGCAAATCATTCCCTCTCTGTCCATATTGCTACAACAGGCCTCCTTTCGAAGGTATAGAAACGCTCTTTGGTTCTGCTAAGGCTGCTAATTCCGGCAAGCTTGGGGAAGGGGCAGGCATGCCATGCTTTCTCTGCCCACATCCCACTTGCCGCCACTCGGTGATAGCCCAAGGAGTTTGTGCTGGCCCCGAATGTAATGGGACGCTCGTTTTTTATCCAGTTAGTGCTCCGAAATGGAGACTTTATTGTAATATGTGCAACTGCCTTGTCTTGCTCCCTCAAGGCGCTCATCGGATAGCCACTACTCGTGAACGGTGTCCTGAATGCGACTCCGCGATCATAGAAGTGGACTTAAATAAGAATAACACACCCTTGGAGGATGGAGCCACATTGCACACCGGTTTCATTCTTTGTGATGATTTGCTTCATTCGCTTGTCGAGGTTAACACGGCAAGTCGTTCTTCAAACGCATGGGACGTGGAGCAAGGGGAAGGGTTGCTTCTAGGGGATGAGGTTTTGCTAAAAAAGTTGATCCTAGAATGAGCTTTAGAGATTTTTGATTTGATTTAATTTAATTTAATTTAAGGTTTTGTTTTTCGATTTGGATTGATTTTGATGTCAAGGTAAGACTTATTATGGTGCATTTGTTTTGTATTATTTTTCTTGTTCTTAGTTTTTTTTTGGGGGTTTGAAATATCCTAGTTCTTAGTTTGAAGCATAGGACGTTTGATGTTAAATATATTTCAACGAGCGACAGCATGAAATTAAGAACGAGTTGTGTTTTCTGTCTGTTTTCCTTTTTCTGTTTCCTTTGGAGCGAAAACTGATTGTTAAGGGGGTGAAATTTAAATACACCTGATTATTCGTTGCTATTACTATATGATTATTATAATTCAAAAAATGTATATATTACATTATTGGCTTCACACATACTCACCAATGCCTTGTTTATATAGTGTAAGAAATTTAGTATGTAGTTAAAAAATATTATCTTTTGTATTTACTCCATCATCCTATAAAAAGTGTAATATTCCTTAGGATATCCTAAAATAATTATCACATTTCTAAATAAATATTAGTTTTTGTTCTACTTCCCATTTCTTGTCGCTCAATAATCAAAGAAATTTTTGTATATTCAACAAAATTCTATAATAATAATAATAATAATAATAATAAGAGAGGTTTTTTAAATTTGTGACAAGTGTCTTTTTAATGATTTGATAAGTAACACAAGAATATTTTTTAATTTTAATATTTATCATTCTAAGCATTTAATTTGAGGTATTTATGGATAATTGAATGTAAAATAATTTAATAATTTTATTAATTTTTAATGATAGTGTAGTTTATTTTACACTTTAAACATTATATGTATATTTTTTAAATTATTTTATTCAATGTGATAGAATGTAATATTAATGTAATATTTTTGTTTATTGCAATATAAAATAATTTTATTTGTTATATATTTTGTTCTTTTTTAAAAGTACAAATTGCTTAATTGTTTGAATTATACAAGTACCATAATTTTTAAATAATAATTTTGCATTTAAGTAGTATTTATAATATTTTACACTTGACAATATTTTTGTTTAATTTATTATTCCATTGATATTTTTTTGTCCTTGCAATTAATAAATTGTCAAAAATATAATGTTTTAATTCCAATTTACAGAGAAAGAGTCGATGAAAGAATCTCATGGCATCGTTCGGGCCTAACACTAAAAGAGAGGTCTAACGATTACAAATTTTAAATAAAAAAGCAAAATTCCGCATAATCGTCCATCTAGCACATCAATATAACATTCTATCACATTAATATAACATTTTATCACATTGTTTGCTGGCTACAAATTTATTTTTCAAAATTGCGAGCTAATGTTTATTTCTATTATATATAGATGTGTTTTTATTATAATTGTGGTTGTCTGTTTTGATAATTACTTTTAGATGAAAAGAGATTTGATACCCCTTTTTTTTTAGAGAACGTCATGAGAGGGAGAGTGATCATGAGAAAGAAAACAAATAAAGAAAGAAAACATAATAGAAAAGAGAGAAATGGGATATGTAAGTGTGAAGAGAAAACAAAATGAGATTTCAAGGGAAAATTTATTTAGCACAAAAAATATTAATATTTTACTAATAAAGTTACCATTAATATTTATTTAATAAAAAATATAAAGATATCACAGAAATTATGCTACACAATATATTTATATTGTCAAAGTAATTTAACACACACACATATATATATATATATATATATATAAATATATTTTAACTTTCTATAACATGCTAAATAAAATTACATTACATTATTTTATTTTAATTATTAATTTTATAAATAGTTTTTTGATTAAATAAAAAATTATAGTTATTATGCATAGTACTAGTATTGTGCTGGTCAATATATTTTTGATTAATTTTCTGCTAAATTGACTTTTATACTCTTTTATTCAAGAACTCAAAAATAGTAAATGTATTTTGAGATTTGTGAGAGTTGATGTTAAATAGGAGTATAAGTGTAAAAAAATAATTAATGCTCTTTTGGAACTTAAAATGACGCTTATTATTATTATTTTTTTTTGCTAAAACGACACTTATATGAGTATTCTTTTGCTATCTAGTATTTAGACAAGTGATATTGATAAGACATAAAAGTTATCTTTGCATTTAATACTTTTTTTTTCTCTTGTTAGTTATCGCGGAGACATGTGACAATGATTATGGGAGTTATTTTTATCATACAAGTGTATTTCTAATAATACTCTTTATTTTTTAAATATTTTAATTCTATAGATTCAAAATAAAAATCTTGTTTATAGTACTATTTAACTCTACTCTTTATTTTATTAACTCAAACAAAACATAAATATATAAGCAATTCAAAAAAATGACTATTGAAGACAGACTTATGAATAAATAAAATTAAGTGAAGAAATAAAAATAAAATATATAGAAATTATAAACTTCATTAATGACAAACAAAACAAAGAGTCAATTTGACTCTTTAAAAATGAAGAGTAAAATAAAGAGTGAATAAAATTCAATTTTTACGATAATTCTTTATAATAAAGGGTATTTTAGATTTAAAAAGGACATTCCAAATATTCTAATACTTATCCTCTTACCATAAAAGTTAATATAATGTTGTGTGTATAGTTTTGTACTTGTAAAATCAAGTCTTGAGTGTGCTTTGTGATTTGAGAATGTGACACATCCTTTGGTAGTAGCTAAATCTATGATAAAGAATTAATTGAACGTTACGTTTATAGGTTAAATAGGGTAGACAAGTCAATAACTAAAATTAGTTCACATCTTAATAAAACAAAATGTATATGGTGAATTTATTTTTAGAATCTTATTTACAATTAATGTTTTTTGGACTTGTAGGCTGAGAACATGAGATATGAGTCTCGAAATATAAAATTTTTACATAAAAATCTTCTCATGAGTCAAGGAAGACAATTCAGTCACTTGTGTTTGAATGGACCAAATTGAATCCTCAAGATTGTCAAGGCGATCACCCACAATACCTTGGTCACTCGAATCCACGGATCCCACAGTAGATTCCAACCGAGCAACTCTTTCCCGGAAGGCGTCCATGATTTCGCCTACCATGTCTTAGTTTCTCACTCTAAAGCTTTCTAATACCAATTGTCACGGGGATATGTTTTGTGCTCTGAAACAACCTCGTGATGGAACTTAATCACCCTTAAACAGAGGTTGATTCCCACCGAGGCACAAGGTCTGATCAAGTCTAAGCCAAGCCAACGCAAAGTCCAGTCAAGCCAAGTCACAAGCAAGCACATCAAGTAAATCAGATCAAGGAACACACCACACATATGGGAACTCGTCCCAAACTTCATTATTTGTTGAATAAAGGAATACAAACTTAGACTGGTTAGTTGACAAAATCTGCCCTCTCAAAATTCTAAGTCTGCATATATACTAGGCACTAATCTGGCTATGCTAAAAATTTGGATAAGGCCAAGGCACTTTCTGCCACCTGTCAGGGCAATTGACACCCCTAACTCCCTAGGGAGATAATGGAGAAAAAATGTCTTGCCAGCAAGGCGTGTCTGCCACCAAGTCAGGAACATGATCCGCATAATTGCCCCACACTCAGCAGTAACAACCGTAAAGTCCATCAAGGCACAACCATCATGTCTGAACATGGACAAGCTCAACTTCCCACATGAGTCAACACACCTTTGGAACAAGCCAGTGCACCACGCCACATATCACACCACCGAGATATCCAAGACACACCTGTACTTCCAACATCCCTCACCCCAGATCAAACCGCATCCAAAGCAACAAGATCAAGCCTAAGTCCCACACACCTTCATCAAGACCTGCACCACGCTAAGTCTTCACGTCAAACCAAGCCAAGGTGCCAACACTTGGTGTGATCATCCGAGTCAAACATCTAGGGTCTTACAGAGCACCCCCACCAGAGGAAGCCAACGTCCTCGTTGGTTGGGTTGCTAACTAACTCTTCATCTGCTTCTCGAACTACCATAGAATGACATCCTTCTCCCATATAGAAACACTCACATGGAAGGTTGGATGCACCTTCAATCTGTCCGGTAACTTCAATCAATAAGCATCATTATCGACCATTTTGATAACTTTAAAAGGACCATCATACTTAGGAACCAATCCTTGATGTACACATTTGCTATTGATTTTCTTCTAAATTTGTGGAGTCAATTTCAATAAGAATTTGTCACCAACCTGGAACTCAACATGACTTCTACCCTTGTCTGCATGCTTTTTCATTCTCTTTGACAGCCTTATGCAAGCTATCCCGAGCCATATCAAGTAATTCTTAATTCTTTAAGGCAAACTTCTCGATAGTAGAACTTCTACCACTCTTAACAGACCTTGAAACTTCATGAGGGGGCAAAGGATGAAACCCCATGGCTAATGGTGTGCTCCGGGCTTAATCCCTAAAGACTAAGGCAAGTGTACCTATCGTCTATAGCAAGTGGACCCTTGAGTACCGAGTGTCGTATCCCACAAAGACTACGATTATTAGCTACTCACTCTTCCTCTATTATCTAACCGGCAAATTAAATGATTTCAAGTCTATAAACTAACTAAACTAAACAAATGCGAATTAAAGATAGAATAAACGATGGGAAGATGGTACCTAGACGCTGAATCCCCCTAGACCGAATTAAGTAACAAGGACTCGTTATTCAAACAATCATTCATGCAATTGGACCGTGGATATTCCTAAGGTATATTAACCTCTCTCTCGAGTTAGCTAATGCCTAACGACTAGGTTGATTAATCGGAATCTCTTCCTAATTAAAACCCCTAACGTTGCTTTAACACTCTGCTCTATGAATTTCTCTATTAGGTTTGACCTTAATCCGGAGGATTTATGTCGATCTATCTCTAGGTTTGTATGCAACTCCCCTCAATTATGAACGCTCTATCATACACAGAATCTCTCGATTGCACATGCACAAAACAATATTGGAATCGAAAGGCTAGCAACAATCAACTCAACAATACGCATTATAAATCATAACTGAGCCGCAATCCATAAATCAATTGAATAAATAACATAATCCAACATCAAATAATCTGCCTAGGGTTCATCATATCTAGGTACACAATACAATTAGTTCATAAATAAAGAGAGATATACAACAAAAACAAAGAGAAATCTAGAGAGAGAAGAAAAACCCATGACGAATCCTCCAATTCCTAGCGAAATCGCTTCGTTCTTGATGCCCAATGTTGTTCTCCTTTGCTCCCACGTCCTCTGGCCTCTAAAGATGTGTATTTGTGTCTCCAAGTCGGCTCCTTCTCAATCAATGCCGAAATCCCACTTAAATAGGCGATTTAGGGCGTCTGGAATAAGACACGGTCATGGGCACGGCCGTGCCCAAGCAATCCCGCCTGTGTACCATGAAAACTCCAAGAAATCCAGACTTTACCATTGGACACGAACACAGATTGTGTCCGTGTAATGTGCCCCTTTGTCTGTGTAATCATATAACTGTCCGTGTTTTGCTTCTTCATGTACACGGTCACGGTTTTGTGTCCGTGGAATGGGCTCCCAAGACCGTGTGTTGAAACTCTTGTCCGTGTTTATAATTTTTCAAGTTCCAGTTGGTTACACTTCCATTCACACTGCCGTGGACCATCAATTTCTGTCAGGGTATGCTCATTTGTGCACGGAGTTACTTCCTCAAGTGCCGCACGGACGTGTCTCATCATTCCAAGGCCGTGTCTCACTTCCAATGCCTCAAATATTATCGTTCAAGTCCCGTTTCGACTTGCTTTCTTTCATTTCTCCAAGACATCATCAATTTACCTTAAAAACACAATATAAAGAGTAGAAGTACAAAAAATAATGACAAAAACTCAAATCATATTCAAAACAATGTAAATTGATGCACATAAATACGTATGAATATGTATTTATCAGTAACTAAGAGGGTAATTCGGTCATAAAAATTGTGTTTTTAATAGGATACATTGCCACATAAGCAAGTTTGACGTGTCCTGTTTAACTTAACTGATGGAAGAAATTGTCAGGAACTAGACCAAAGGGTTTTGAAAACTGAGGGACCGCACGAGAGATATAGTCAAACCTTATAAATAAGATATCAGTAATATAGAAACAACATTTAAATTTTAAAACAAGCAATAATATTTAAACAACATATAAATAAATTTTAAATAAGTCCAAAAAATAAACAGATTTTAAATAAATTTTAAATAAATTTTACACAAATTTTAAATAATTTCTAACTTTGGGTTTTGAGTATCTGTAAACGACCCATTATAAAGCGCATGCATTCGAGATTGTCAAACCCATACGTTGAATTATATTTTGGGAAAAGTATTGTGTCCACTTAATTTGGTTTTTTAATTGTTGTGGCACAGAGTAACAATTTTGTCAATTTTCCAAACGGCAAGAGATAACTTTTTATACTGAGCTTTCTAAATGCTTGTCTTTTATTTTGTCCCTTCCCCTCTCTCAAATAATTCAATTATCTAGATACTTTCTTCCTCTCTCTTAATGTTTCTCTCATTCTCTCTTTATTTCTTTCTCTTTCCTGCCAATGGTCTCTCTCTTTCTCTCCGCGCCCCTCTCTCATCTCGGCTTCGTCTTCCCTCGTTGCCGTTCTCATCCATCGTCGTCTCCTGTCTCTGTCTCGTTCCCTCTCTAAACCTTGTCTCTTTCCTCGTTGCGGCTTCGATCTCCTCCTCGTTCTCTTCCTTTATGTTCTCCTCCCTTTCCGTCTCGCTCTTCGCCTTCTTCTCCACGTGCTCGCTCTTGTCCTCCTCGGTCTTCTCCTTGTTGTTTGGTCTCGCTTTCTTCTTCTCGTTTTCATGCAGATCTAGATTCGGGAGGAGCGACAATGAGCAAGATCTGGTGTGTCAGCCAGATCTGATGGATTAAACTAGTGGCTGCTCTTATTTTGTGTTTTACATTTTAGTCCATGTGAAAATTAAAAACCCTAGCTGCTCTTATTTTATGTTTTGCATTTCAGTCACTGTTGTTAAGAAAATTATTTTCAAAACTTTAAAATCAGTTTAAAATTTAAAAACATTCCCTATTTTTTATTTAATTTTTTTTTTAAAAGTGTTTATTGAAGGTATATTTTAAGTTGTTTAAAGAGAAATTAGATTTTTAAAAAGGTTTATTTGAAGTTTATTTAGGTTTAATTTAGGTTTATTTAAAGTTTATTTTAAATTTATTTCTAGTTAAAATTTGAAATAAATTTAAAATTATAAAAAATTAATTAGAAATAAAAAAATATGGACTAAATAACAAAAAAAATGAAAAAAAAAATAAATGTAAAAATTATTTGACTTTCCGTATGGATTCCGAACGGGGAAAATTGTACCTGGACGGAAAGATAAAAAAAAAAGTGCGAGGAAAAGAAAACTAAAAGAGGGGTACGTTTTGTAATTAGATTTTCAAATGGGGTTTTCTTTGTAAGTTGCCCAATTATTTGGCAACTATTTTGCCATGATTTTACGAGGGTCTATTATTGTACATTTGTAAGGCTGAGGCCCATTCTCAAACTTAAATCAACTTTAAGGCCCATTCATTCGCATTTCATGCAAGCTGAATTCAGACGATCGACTTTCGACTTTCATTTCTCGGAGATTATGTCGTTCCTCGTGCTTTGAAGGTCGAAAAACAACATTAACTTTACCTTAGTTGATCTGACACTTGTATTAGTTGGAAAACATCTTTGACAAAAGGTTATTTAAATCGTAACTGGAGGGGAAATGGAGGAGTCCATATATAATTTTCAAATACGACGGCTCACTTGGGAGATCCATACAAAAGAAAATTCATTTTCATATTGTTGATTACGAAAATTAACATTCATATTTATACGTATTTTCTCATGCAATATCGAATTCAAGTTCAATGCTCAATTTGTCAAAGTCGACGTCGACTTTGACTTCCACAAGTATCATTAGACTACTAGGAAACGACCGTCACTGACTATACCAAGAACAACTATTTTTTAATATTAATCATAATATTATTATTATTATTATTTAAAAAAAAAAGAGAACGATAACTCATAAATTTATTAATCCATTATTACTTATTGCAGAAAAATATTGTGATTACATCAAAAGGGCAAAACCCAGATAAAGGAACCAAACCACAACTCTAGAAAACAGAGAAAAGCTAAAACTCTAAATAAAGACAACAAAGGGAAAAAAAATCATAATGTTATTTGATCAGTCTTATGAATCGCCCCCTTTTATTAGAACATAAAACAAAACTTACTTGGTAGAGAGTATAGCTAGAAATTAACCAGAAAGACTAACAGGCATGGATTCCACAGAGAACAAATTAATCAAGCCTTGTCTTGACGAAGAAGACGAAGCATGTGTTCGAGCTCTCGTGTTCAACAATTCGTGTATGATTCCAAAGGTCCTGAACACGGCTATAGAGCTCGACCTTTTCGAGATCATAGCAAAATCAGGTCCTGCTGCCCATATACCCGCAACCCAAATCGCTTCTCAACTTAAAACACCAAACCCATCTGTGGCTTCGAGGTTGGATCGAATGTTGAGGCTCCTTGTTAGCCATTCTTTGCTGACTTGTTCGACTCGGACGTTGGAAGATGGGTCGCTGGAGAGGCTCTATGGATTGGCACCGGCTGGAAAATATTTTCTTAGAAATGGAGAGCATGGTTCTTTGGCTGC
>CAODLS011917249.1:0-11703 GCA_948243855.1 Flueggea neowawraea
CATCCGCTCCTTGTATCTTTGATATGCGATCAAAGCAGAATCTAAATCTCTTCTCTTCCCAAACCCATTTATGATATCGCAGAGTAAAATAGGTTCTCGTGGAAGGATAAAAGCAAACCTGCAATGGATATATCATTTTACACACCAACCATTCAACATAGAGCCCATGTGGAACAACTACACAAACACATTACACTCACAAAAGACAAAATAGCTCTACCTCATTGCCAGCTCCGGATTACGTTTATCAACACATAATTTCACAATGTAATTCGGTTCCCCTAGTTGCTTGATCGAGAAGCTGATCCCTGAACATATAAGAATACAATTAGCAACTACTAATTAGACTCTGTAACAAAATGAAAATAGAAGCTTAGAAAATCGCCTTCAATCTCTCAATTAATTATCCTTAATCTCCAAACAATTCTTTTTGTTTGTTTATGAGCCTGAACTTAACGGAAAGATGTAAAGTGTTGAACTATAATTAGTTAATAAATTTAACGCCATTAATGAAAATAAATTATAAACTATTTGGCTAATCAGTTCGAGCATTTTCAATCTGAAATTAACAAATGAACATTTTAACAGTCAAACATTACACCAAACGGTTTACCGGCAAGGGTCTCCAACAAATCAACAAGCTCCTCCACGTCACTCGGATTCGCCATCCGTACACACTCCTTTCTAAGCGATTCAATGGCAACTCCATCGGGAAGATTAACAGTCGAAACTCCTAATTTTTCAAGCTTCTTCAAAGCCTCAACAACGGACTTCAAATTTCCTCGCCGGAAATTCTCCGAAATCCCCTTCGACACCGACTTAGCACTCAATGCCGCAACGAAATCCGAGGCGTCGATGCCGGAAATAATGGCATACTCGGCGACGGAGGCGAAGTCTTGGAGGTGGCCGAGGTCAGCGTGTTTGGCGGCGAGGTCGGCGTAGTAGGAGAGAAGGGACGAGTGGCGGGACGCGGTGGAGCGAAGAGGAGTGGTGACTGGGAGTGGTTTGTGAAGAGAGTGTCTAGTGGTGGTTGTGGTTGTGGATTTGTGGGGTTTGTGGTGGTAATGGTGGCGGTGGTTGGGAGAAGGAGTGAGTGTGGAGGAGGAGCCGAGGACAACGAGCTCTCTCATTCTAGCATTACAGCATGAGTGGTTCTTCTGGTTTGGGGTTTTTAAGTGGATTGGGTTCTTTAATGGATTGAATTTGAAAGATAGTTACTTTATTTATTTCAGATTTATACATCAAAGTTGAAATTTAGCACACCTCTGGGAGGTAGTTCAGCGGTAGAGGCAATGTCTCGAGCTCTATGCGATCTAGGTTTGAGACCGAGCGTCTCCTCTGGTTAGAATGATAAGTTTTTGAATATTCTCGTGAGTATATTTCTCCGTCTGCTCCTCACGGGTGTCGTGGTGACGTACCTTTTGGTTACCGCCAAGTAATCAAACATTCTGCTGCGAAGAGTAAGTGTCTGCATAATTACATCACCACTGGTAGCCTCCGCCTCCCCTTTTATTGGAAAAAAAAAAAGTTGAAATTTAGCACGTTGTTTGTAGTCCTAATTTCCAGCCATGTTTATATTAGGATCCTTAACTTTAAATCCTTTCAGGTTATCCCCTTTTTATTTAAGTATTCTATCGATGTTATAGTGACACCATTAACATTTGCAACTTAAGCGCCAAACCAACTTTCATCTGCATTTAAAATACCATCACAAAATTGATTGAAATAACGACAACTGTATAGTGCTTCCCTCCCATTTTATTTTTTATATCTCAAATTATAGATTTTTTTTCCTTTTTTATTGAGCATATTACAAAATGACAATCAATATTACTCGTGAGAGAAAAAGATCTTAAGCAAAGAGTTGTAATTAATATCCTACAAAATGATATTTGAAAAAAAAATACAAAACTAAAACCTTTACTTAATAAAACAAACATTATTTAATTATCATGTAAAAATAAAAGTGTCCATAAAATGCAAAAAGTATTAAACATAAAATCATTTCAAAAATCTAGAACAGCTCAGTTTTATGAACACCTGTGGTATATGAGCCACAGACTGAGGTATATATGACGTATCCCGAACATATTCAATAGGATATAAATAAATAACAGGGGCTCCCAGAGGGAAATTTTACAAAATAGAAGAGCAGAAATGTAATTCTTTGTAACTTTGTCAAAGCTTACCCAGCCTTGTAAGATGGCCCAACACACACAATACGGTCCAACAGCGACCATCACCAAACCGCACTTTCTCCAACTTCACTGCTGACCTCCAAACCAATGCAAGTTTGTAACCGAACTGACACGTTTCTTCCTTCTCCAACAACACAAACTATCATCATCGTTTGCCGGAGCAATCCGCCGTGCGCCACCAATCTCTACATCTTCGTTCGTGACCTTTATTTCGTATTGATTGGATGCAAATAAAAGATGCCGCCGAAGCAGGCCTCAAAAGCCGATTTAGCGAAGAAGCAGAAGATCGTAGAGGACAAGACCTTCGGTCTTAAAAACAAGAACAAAAGCAAAAACGTCCAGAAATATGTCCAGTCTCTCAAACAAAACGTGCAGCCCAAACCCGACCCTTCTAAAACAGCCGCCAAGGTAAAATTTTTGGAAAAAAACAAAAAAACTAACAGGATCACCTATTTCTTGTCTCTTTTTTTTTCCCCTGAAACAACGTAGTTTAAATAACGGAACTTGATCGAATTTAACAGAAAAAGAAAGAGGAGGACATGGCGATAGAGATGGAGCTGAACGAGATCTTCAAGGTTGACGTCAGCCATCCAAAAGTTCCAGTTGGTATTAAACATTTTATTCAATATTAGACGACGTTTTTTTCCTTTTTATTTTGTTGTTTGTTATATCGGTTGGATTGATTGAAATCATATCTTGATTGCTATTGGACGATCAGGGGTTGATCCGAAGTCGATATTGTGTGAGTTTTACAAAGCGGGGCAGTGTGCCAAAGGTTTCAAATGTAAATTCTCGCATGATTTGAATGTTCAAAGAAAAGGCGAAAAGATTGATCTTTATAGCGATAAGCGCGATCAAGGTGGTTTCTTGATTCATTTGTTATGTGTTTTTTTTTAGCTTGTTTTGTAATGCTACTATATGTCCGTTTGTTCATTCGTTTAGCTTTGTCGATGTTCTTATTTTCAGAGACAATGGAGGATTGGGATCAGGAGATGTTGGAGAAGGTTGTGGAATCAAAAAACAAGGAGTATGAACAGAACAAACCCACTGATATTGTAAGTTTTATCAGTTGATTTACCGGATTTTGTGAATTTTGATATTTTGTGGCAGTTTTAAATTTGGTTTTAATAAGATTGTAGTTTGTGAATTTTGATGTTTTGTGGTTGAACATGCCTGTCGTCATTTGAGATATTTCCAGATTTTTGTGACTTTCATGCCAGATAGGAAATGAAACTGAGGAAAAGCGTCTGTTTGGAAATTTTGATAGGACTTGTTAAAATGTGGCTGCATTTATCGCTCTGTTTTATGATTTTTTTTAATATACATACAGGTTTGTAAATACTTTCTGGAAGCTGTGGAGAAGAAACAGTATGGTTGGTTTTGGGTCTGCCCAAATGGTGGTAAGGATTGCCATTATCGACATGCTCTTCCTTCAGGATATGTTTTAAAATCTCAGATGAAAGCCCTGTTAGAGGAAGAAACTGAAAAGATATCCATTGAAGAAGAGATTGAAAATCAGGTAATTCACCACACATTTTCCGAACATATATTTGGTTGCAATAATATATTACCTATCTTATTTTGTATGATAATTATTGTTTTTATTGTTTTCCATCATCAGTCTTTAACAAATATATGTTATTGGTTCCAGCGTTCTAAAATAAAAACAACAACACCTATGACTCCTGAGTTGTTTATGCGATGGAAAAAGAAAAAGATCGCAGAAAGAGATGCTGGTTTGGCTGCGCAGATGGCAGAGAGGGCTAAGAATGATCGTATGAGGTATATCTTCCTCTACCCATATGTGCTTTCTCTGTGCACAGGTTCAGAAAGAGGAACAAAGATGCATGCATGGTCATTCATGCAATTGTTATTTCAATGACGTTTTAGTTTGCTAACCAGTAAGTTTTGCTCTTTGATTTCAGTGGTCGCGAGCTATTTCTATCAGACGCAAGTGTGTTTGTGGATGATCTTGAGGCATATGATAAGTACCAAAGAGAGGAAGAATCTCATGAACAGAAGGTAAATTTTTCACTTCTTACTTGATCTTAAGAATGGTTAGAAGGATGATTCTTACTGAAATGAAATTTGTCTCGCAAACTGTGGATTAAATATTTCTTATGTTGCTCCTTCAGCCGGCCAGTCCACACTCTTCTGCTGATGGTCGTAGTACCTCATCAACTGCCAATGGCAATGCGAAAGATCTTCCTGATGATGACGACGATGAACTGGACATGGATGAATTAAATGAGATAGAAGCAAACTTAGCAAAAACATCAATCGAAACTCAGGATCCTGGCGATGCAAACTAATTTTAAATGCAAATTCTGTTGTCTACATGCTTTCTATAGTGTCGACTTCGTGATCCTGCTACCTAAAACGATCACTTGCAAATTCCTCACTGGCCGGCTGTCAATGTTGCTGATACATGATTAGTGCAAAACTGTGAGACTCCATTGTCTATGCAACCCTTGTGATGACATCTGGCCATCCAAGTTTGGTTTTCAGAATCCTCTGAGCGATTTAACCCCTCATACTGTATATTTTGTATTAAGCTACAACGCCGGGTTTTTTCCTGCTCAGCATAAATAATAGAAAGAGCACGTATATGTATGTCACTGCACCTTAATAATATTACTTGAATAACTAGGTATTGTTGCAACTGCCCTCTGTTTCACTGTTTGTGTACCTCTGATTTAGTACTGTAGTAGTAAGATGGTCTACGCAATAGAAGTGCTACGGTGCTGCTACTATTGCTAATTTCTGATCAATACGTCTGAGCTATTTGCGATGGAATCTCTATCGGAGAGATGAGAGGTAGGTCTTGAATTTATGGAGAGAGGGTAACGATTTTAGTTGACTTAATTCGACTCTGATGTGGTTACAAGTGAGCAGAGTAAGATGACTGAGAGATGAGGTTGTGCCGCTACATCTCAGCGTCCGAACCTCAACAGTAAGTGCAGAAAGCAGAGTGAAATCTTCAGACAACTAAGCAACATGAATCATCATAAAGGGCCAAAGCAACGTGGAGACTATAGACAATTATGCAGACAGGTTCCACACTTAAGCTACAAAAAGGACAATTTTTACTGTATATTGATGTCGTTTTGTAACTAAAAAAAATGTTCTTGCATAAAAATCCAATTTAACGCGTGCAAACGAACTTTGCAATACTTTATGAAGACATGATCCACTAATGAAAGCCAACAAACATATTCTATGTATCCCACCCAAGAATTTGGAGCAGATTTGTGATTATTATATCTGTTATTTGATATTAATGGTTGCATATATAAAGCTCTCACTCACATTCTGTGGTTCCAGACATGGCTTCCATGCAAAAGCTGCTTGAAAATATTGTATTTACTGCAGTCTTCTTGTTTCTTTACCTGTAATTAACGTGATGTGCTTTCTACAAGCAAAACATTTTCTGTTGGTGTCATGGTATTGTTAATTTATTTGGAGAGGATAAACCATTAAGTGACATACATACAATCGAGGTATTTGAATTTTCTTGTGCTATTAATTTATCATTTGAGGTTGGAGAGGTATAATCAAATCCAACTCTTTGATATTGTAAATCAGATATAGTATATAGTTGTTATTAAATTTTACACAAATAACAAATTGAAACATACGACGAAAATTAATTAAGGAAAATATATGCTGAAAGATGCAATTGCCTAACAAGCCCTTCAGTATTCTGAAGAGTTGACATCTTTTAGAGATTTAGTAGACTAGGAATGCTGTGATCCAATAAACCTTGTAGTAGACTAGATATCTTTCTTTTTTAATGCGTATGCATGCAGTTTCCTGAACTGATCTCTAACGTAACCCTCTTCAGTCTTTGATTATTTTGACAATTTCAATATCATGTCATTTTTACCGGACAGCTAATATGTTAATGGACAGCAACATATATTGCAAGTTATGTCAAATCAAGATTGAAACAAAAGAAACGGGCAGTAAATTCCATGATCTTTTTTCATAATCTTTTAGAAACCATTTTTAAAATATTATATGCGACCCTGAACCATAGAATGGGAAAAAGTTGGTGAAGAATTTAGCAGAAAAGAAAAGCTTAATAAGGGCACAGAAAATGGAGGAATGACCCACATGTTGGTTCTTGGTTTCTTCAAGGGGGGAAATTCCTGTTACCTTAGTGGCCCACATGTTGGTCCATAATGCCCTGTTTGATCAAGTCTTTGAACGTATACAGTAGGAGTTCTCTGAATCACAAGAATCCTTTTATTGGTAACAAAATCTGCAATAGAGCCTTTTGTTCTGCTATTTTCCGTACATGTCCTTTCCTTTTTATGCTAAAAAGATTTGGTATTGCATCTTCTATTCTCCTTGCAAGTTGCAGTTCGTGGTTTAAATCTGTTAGCTCCCAAGTTTCCTTTGATTTGATAGTTTATCGAGTTGCCAATTTAAGTAAAAACAAGGAGAAAAGAAGAAAGATATAGATGCTTGCTTATTATGCATGGACAATTGTTTTTGTTCGATCAAGAAAAGTTAATTACTTGAAAGTTTATTATAGCTGAGGCAGTATTACTTTGTGATTTGAGTTAAGAATTGCTTTTTCTGCTAAAACAGGATAATTTCTATGAACATGCATGAAAGCAACTTGCAGCAACTGGGCAAAACCTTACTTTACAACCTGCAGACCTTATCATTTTTATATGTTTTTGAGTCATAACTATGTAACTTTCAAATGATATCAAGGTTGGCCTCAGAATCTGAGAATCCATATTTAAATCATTGTTCTAATTCGTTCATTGTGATATTTATCAAACTAAAGAGAAAGTGCAGGATAGAGAAACACAGAGGGAGGGAGGAGACATGCATTACTATTAATACCTTAACATTGAGATACATGGGAAAGTTTCAAAGAAAAATATGAAGCCTAGTACAAAGTCTTGAAACCAGTTATTCCAATGCAGTTTTTGGAAACACATCGTGCTTTGTTGATAACAATCAAAACGTTCTCATAAATGGTGTGGTGCATTGATTTTGGTGTTTGTTCACGAGAATCAAACTTTCCCGTAAACTGCATGCTTCTGATCAGTTATCTACTTTTTTCTTGAAGGTTAGTGCTTTCCCAGCTTTTGAAACTGCATTAACTACCATCTTCACAAACCTGGAAACTATATCCACCTTGATTTGCCCTCTCTTCGGAGGAAGCCTCACTCTCTTCTTTCCACAGAGTTTTTCAGCTTGTTTTTTTGCAATGGCCATGGCTATGGCTAGCTACTATGCAGAATCAGAGAGCCAAAAACAAAGAGAGCAGTAGAGTGTTAAAATGAGACAGTAGTAGTGATAAAGAAACGCTGGGGGGACACATGTATATAGTGATAAAGAAACGCTGGGGGACACGTGTATATACTCTCTTGTGCTGGAAAATGGAGTCTATTTTGTTTTCATTTTGGCTGTCAACTACACTGCCCTGTTGTTCAAATAGAAATGAGCACCTTCAAGAGTTGAAAGTAAAATCACAAGTTTAAATTCTTAAATTTGTTTTAGTCAACTCTCGTTTCTCTTAAATCGTGTAGAGATTAATCATATGGTTATAAATCATAAAATCACAAGTTTAAATTCTTAACTTTTTTAGTCGACTCTCATTCCTCTTAAATTAAGTAAAGATTAATCAAATGGTTATAAATCATTAAAGTAGAGGTGGTATAATTGTGGAAGTGGCAAAATCAAAATTCAATATAGAAAGAAGTTCGCAGCAACGCATCTATAAGTTAAGAGGGGGCGGCAAAATCGTAAATACTGTCTTAGGGAACAAGAGGAATCAAAAGAAATATAATCAAATAAGGCAAGTGGGGAATGAGGTCATTGCAAAAGAGGGACTTAATGGAAATCAAATATTAGAAAAGGAAGGTCAAAAAAACATTGCAGATGAGGAAAGATGACTTCTAAGAGAAATTAGTGAAGTTGGAAATAAGCTCCTTAATTATTGAAGATGCCCAGACCAAACAAGCTCATCTCATATTGAAACCGTGGCAAGGAAAGAAACAGAGAGCAAAACCAAGAAGGAAATAAATTGCAACAGTAAGGAAAGCTTTCTTGAGTGTGTGACAAATTCGTAATTTTGGCTTGGGGACACATGATCTCTGCAAATCAAACAACAAAGGATAATTTTCAGGAGAAAATGATACAATCAAGATGAGATTTTTTGACTGACAATATAACAAAAACAGTATACATAAGTGCAAAGACGTCAAAGAAAGGGATCTATGCTCTCAACAACACATTACGCCCACATGAGTTAATTTATCTTTTTATCTTTTCATTCTTCAACTTTAATTCTCTATTGTTTTCTATTACATTTCTCTTCTAAATTCGTTTACTCAATTTCTATTTTCAATAACAATATCATTTCAATATTGCGTTTTTGCTATTATTCTTAAATAAGTAAAAGAATTCAAGTTGTGATTTTCGTCCATTTGAATCATCCTCAATCGTTTTGTAGAAGTTAAGGTTATTGAGTGCAATATTAGTTCCAAAAAATCTCATTTTAGTGTAGGAATATTATAATTTCTTGGTACGCTTGCGATCTACAAATCCACCAAAAGGTGGCGTTGTCTTCCCAAGTTTCTCTCAAAGAAAAAATGGGGAACAACAAATAATTACTATGATTACTTTTGAGCGAAATTCATGGTGGTCTTTGAGGTTTGCTGTATTCTCCATTACGGTCTACAAGTTTGAAAATTAGCAGCTCCGGTCTTTCGCTCTTAACTCCGTTAGTAAATATAACTGAAATTTGGCGTGACACATGAATATTTTTGTGTTATTAGATTCTTAAAATTAGTAGGTTCATGTGCTACGTCTGATTTCCATTATATTTAACTAACAGAGTTAGCAACAAGGAACCAGAGCGGCTAATTTTCAAACTTATGGACCGGAATAAATAATACACCAAACCTCAGTGACCACCATTGATTTCACGTATGTCGTGGTGTCCATCGAAGAATCAAAGAATATTGATATCATGTCCATTGATGAATCAAAGGCAACTGTTGAATGTTATAAATGTCACAATTTAGGACATTTTCAATACGAATGTCCAAGATGGAATAAGGAGGCAAATTATGCAGAGGTAGAAGAGAAAGATGAAGATTAGTTGCTGTTAATGGCATATGAGGAGCTCCATGAAGACAAGAGAAGTGATGTATGGTTTTTAGATTTAGGATGCTCAAACCACATGTGTGGGAATCAGGGCATGTTTTCAAGCTTGGATACAACTTTCTCTCATACTATCAGGCTTGGAAACAATACAAAAATGAAGGTGATTGGAAAGGGAGTTGTGAAGCTGGTTTTGAAAGGCATCGGTTATGTTATTGGTGATGTGTATTGTGTGTCGGAACTCAAAAACAATCTTTTGAGCATGGGTCAGTTGCAAGAAAAGGGATTGTGACTGTTGTTCAAAGATGATGTGTGTAGCATCTATCATCCACAAGAAGGAAAAATGGCGGAATCCATCATGAGTGCAAACAAGATGTTTGAGTTGATTGTTGATTCACCCATCACAGTAAACGAAGAAAAGTTTCTGCAGATCAGTACCACAGATCAGTCCAAGCTCTGGCATCATTGTTATGGTCACTTTAGCTACAAAGGTCTGCGTACATTAAAAGTAAAGAAATGGTGGTTGGTTTGCCACTAATTGTAGATACAAAAGTCATTTGTGATGCATATATGAAAGGTAAGCAACACCGGATTCCCATTCCCAAAAGAAGCCACTAGAGAGCAACAGAGAGATTACAACTAGTTCATGCAGATCTTTGCGGCCCAATTACACCTGCCTCTAGCAGCCATAAGAGATACTTATTGTGTTTCATTGATGACTTTTCTCGAAAGACATGGATTTATTTTCTTTTAGAGAAGTTAGAAACCTTTTATCACTTTAAACATTTCAAGACTCTTGTAGAAATAGAGATTGGAATGTCTATTAAGTGCTTGAGAACAGATAGAGGAGGAGAGTTCAATTCTACAAAATTCAATGATTTTTGTAAGCAACAAGGCGTGAAGAGACAACTGATAACAACCTACACTCCACAACAAAACGGAGTGGTCGAGCGCAAGAATCACACAATGATGAATTTGGTGAGGGCCATGCTATCAGAAAAGAAAGTACCCAAAACCTTTTGGGCAGAAGCTGCTAGGTGGGCGATTCATGTCCTAAATCGATCACCTACTTTAGCTGTGAAGGGTGTGACTCCAGAAGAAGCATGGAGTGGAGAAAAACCTTCAGTAGAGCATTTTCGAGTGTTTGGTTGTGTGGGACATGTCCACATACCAAATGCTAAGAGAACAAAACTTGAAGATAAAAATGTGAATTGTGTACTACTTGGGGTAAGTGACGAACCAAAAGGGTACAAAATGTATGATCCAGTTGCAAAGAAAAATATTGTGAGCCGTGATGTGGTTTTTGATGAAGACCGTGTGTGGAATTGGGATGCAGATTATGAAAAAGAGCAGTTGATGGATTTAGAATGGGGAGACGACACTGAAATAATTGCAGATGAAGAAGGAAAAGAGGTAGAAGATGTGAATGGAGAAGTAAATGAAGCACCAATTGTTGAAGAGAATTTGACAGCAAGGGAGGGCAGAATTTGACATCCACTAGTATGGATGACGGATTACACATCTGGTGAAGGACTGTCAGAAGATGATGAAGTAAACATGACAAGCATAGCACTTATAGTGTCTTTTGATCCTACAAGCTTTAAGGATGCAGTTAAAAGCTCAAAATGGAGGCTGACCATGGATGAAGAAATCAAATCTATTGAGAAAATCAAACCTGACAATTAATAGAACTACCTATTGGAGCCAAGAAGATAGGAGTGAAGTGGGTTTACAAAACTAAGCTAAATGAGCTTGGTGAAGTTGACAAATACAAAGCACGATTGGTAGTAAAAGGTTACTCCCAACAACATGGAATAGATTATACAGAAGTATTTGCATCTGTGGCTAGGATTGATACAGTGATAATGATCATTGTTTTTGCTGCACAAAGAGGGCGGAATCTCTACCAGTTAGATGTCCAATCTGCATTCTTGTATGGGGATTTGAAGGAAGATGTATTCGTGGAGCAACCAAGAGGATATGAAAAGAAAGGAAGTGAACATATGGTCTATAAATTACAAAAGGCTCTTTACGGACTAAAACAAACACCTAGAGCTTGATTTAGTCGGATTGAGTCCTATTTCATCAAGGAAGAATTCGAAAGGAGTCCTAATGAGAACACACTTTTCCTTAAAAGAAAAGGAGATAAAATTCTAATTGTAAGTATTTATGTAGATGATTTGTTGTTCACTAGTGATGATGAAATGATGTTGTGTGAGTTCAAAAATTCTATGAAAAAACAGTTTGACATGACATATTTAGGAAAGATGAGATTCTTTCTTGGAATTGAGGTGTTGCAAAGGGGTGATGGTGTTTTTATATAGCAAAAAGAGTTTTGAAGTACTTAAAAGGAACTATGGATTATGGTGTTTTT
>CAODLS011917463.1:0-13356 GCA_948243855.1 Flueggea neowawraea
TTTAATTTCAAAGTTATCTACCTTTACTCCTCTTTACTCTCTTCAAACCCCCCACATGGGGAAAAAGAACATAGAAATCAATTTATGAATTCTAAGTAAAGATGACCTCCATCCGGCCAAGTAAAACAATAACTAAATACCCCAAATTAAAACTCACTACTACAATGTTCAGAAATCGCAATCACAAAGACCTCCTGTGCTCCTAAAGCTTTTACAAACAGTGCATTAGATATCTAACCAATTTGAAGCTCATCAAGATGACAAATTCCTTAACACAACCAATTTGCTTCAAATTAAAACTAATTTCCAACCATTTTAACTCTTTAATGCTCTCAATCAAACTTGATGTCCACAACTAATCTTAATAGCTTAAATTATAGTTTTCCTATCATTCTTCAAGAAATTTGTTAACCAGAGTCAGCTTATATTTCATCAACTTCTGCAATATCTAGCTTTAGAAAGAATACGGTAGAAATGTCTAACATTCATAATAACATTGTTCAAACTTGCTTGAACTCTATGATCGCCATTTTTCAATCAACCAAATACTACAAACAGAAAAGGAAAGTTTTAGCAGCAATAGGGAATCTTTTGAAACAAAAGGACCCAATTTCAGATCAAGCACGGGTAGAGTTCTGCAGCCATTCACTCCAATTATGGGGAAAAAGGAGCCATTCTGCATCTCCAGAATAATAAATCTCAGGGACTCAATAACCTTACAATAGAACTTATTGCATACCACTAGGAGAAATAGGGAGAAATAGGATGACTAAACCCTTCCACTCCCTATTTCTCCTTCATTTCCATTTATATTTTCTGAAGATTTCAGGATTCGTCTTCCAAAAATCTCTTCCTAACAAAGTTTGTATAAGGATACAAAACAAACAAGAGAAAATGAAAATAAAAGCAAGGATTTCTGATCAGTTTCTTTCCTCCCTACATACTCTTTCTCTTTCTCTTCCTCTTCCTCCTCATTTTCTTTACCCAAACAGGCGGACACAACAATTCAAGTATTGTCAATGCGACTACCACGTCTATCTGTGTGATTTTGCTAAAGCAAATCTAGTCCCACAATTCACCATACTTCTAAGAAGTATTACACTTATATTGCAAATTCATCAAGTGCAAGTGTCAAGTAACACTAAAAAAAAACTTTTAATTCCCCAAGTTGCTGGCTCCCAGTCAATCGATTTGAAGCTATCAAGTCTATGGAAACCTCCAATTAATATTCAGATTATACACCATAATATTTTTATTTTATTCCAGAGCATTACCTAAAAGACTCAGGCCAGGGGGATAAAAAAAAAGGCAAAAAATAAAAGTATAAAAGGGATAGCCATAGAAGAGAATAAATTAGTAATTGTATGACATTTACCTTTACTACAGATTGCTTAGACATGGTTGATCTGGATTTATTTGATAGTACCCTTGATAGGCGAGGAATTCCATCATCAATATCATTTGGATTCATTCCATATTGAACCACATTTACCTCTGGAAGCGAAAATGGTTCTCTTATTTGTTTACTTTCACCCGCATTCTCTCCTACTGGAGGCGGTGTTATGTTGCTATTTAATTTCAATTCACGGGTCTGGTGCACTAAACCAGAGACATGATTAAAATGACCATTTGCATGAAGAAAGCCTCCACCAGGAACATTATCTACAGTCGAACTCCTCGAGCAAAGCCCCCCCATAACGTTGATCACCAGAAATTACTTTTTTCAACCGCAATTGCAATTTTCCATGCCAAAACCAAGAAGTTCCTCTATTTACATCAACTCAAAAATATCTTCTACTTGGGATCAAAACCATTTAAAGTTCATCAAAGAGTATACTTTGAACCATTTTGAAGCCAAATATCCAGCCGCAGCTAAATCAAAATAACCGCAGAACCCATTTTCATCACCACTTGCACTCCAAGCCATTAACACCACTGACCAATACTGTAAACCAAGAACAACAGAGATTCCATAAATTGCCAAATCAAACACAATAACAGAAAAGAAAAAAGAACAAAAACAAGTCAAACAAAACATGTTTAGATTCATAACTAGTGAGAACAAAGATAAACCACATGAAAAATCGATCAATTAGTAGCTAAACACACAGAAAGAGTCACAGACAACAAATTTAAACATAATTAAAAAAAATACAGAGATAGATTAACAATACAGACAGACTTAGCATACCCCATAAGGGAGAGATCTGAAGGAGCATAAAAGTGATTGTGGGTTGTGATAGTTTGGTCCAAATAGAGACAAGTAAAAAGAGATACATACAAATAGATAGATAATAGTGGTGATTTTGAAGAAAGACTTGAAAGTGAATGCATAAAGAGCGAGAGAGAGTAAGACATAAACAGTACAAAAGAGTTGAGGAAAGAGAGAGTCTTTCTTTACCTGCAGTGAAAAAGTGCCGGCCTCTTCGGAACTGCCAAAAAAGCCACAGAAAAGCACAAATTCTGCAACTTCTTGGAGCGGAGAGAGAGAGAGAGAGTCAAAACCCAAACCACTAGACTCCACCTTCAGCAGTTCAGCTAGCTGCAGCTTCCCCTTTACCATGGTTTTTCCATTTTGTTTATTCTTGCCCAATCGCACGCTTAGGCCGTTCTCGCAGGCTCCAAATTTTTTATTTGTTTAATACTCCGTAGACTCAGTTTATGCGCTGAAGTCCCTGAACTGAAAAATGTGCATTTTTAGATCCCTCAACTATTTTTTTTCTTCCTATGAAGTTCTCTCTGTTAGAAAAACTACAAAAACGGTTAAAAGTAGTGCTAACATGGTTATTAAATTTGTGACATGGCATTATTTTAATATCACACATGGATTTATGCAACACATGGCAAAACCATGTTGAAGGAAAAAAAAAGAGACACTTAATTGAAAATTCCATTCAAAAATCAAATTAACCTAAAAAAAAACCAAACCCAACAAAGTTCTCTTACTTGAAAACTTAATCCAAAACCAATTGTAACCTTCTTCTCCCATCTGCCTCCTTATTCCTTCCTTTGTTTCCTTTCATCTAAAACCTAAAATTCAAAATCGTTCACCCATAAAACTATCTCAACCCGTCATTGTTGCCACTTGCTTTTTAATCAAATCATCTTCTCTTAGTCAACACCATACCATTATCTACATCTCTAACACCCACCCCATGCCTCATCTTGCAAAATACACCTTTTTTTATCAATTATGGAAAACACTTAAGACCACCTTTCTAGCTAAAATATCCAATCACTAATTTCAAATTGTCACCCACCAAGACCATGACTAGGTGCAAACCAAATTGAACCAAAAAGCCCATTTGATCTGTACAAACCATGTATAAATTATTTTATCATATTCGATTAATAAAATAATGACAAGAATAAAAGAGTGTTACATGAAATGGATACATTTATCTGAAAAGCTATTCTTCATATCTTTTTTCTATTCAACAAGACTATGTAAGAATTGTAAACCAATGAAGGGTCATTATTGAGAGAAAAGGATCCCAAAGGAAAATGAGCAACAATATATGCTTTCTCATACTCCAAAATGTCGAGAGCCACCAATTCAAGATGAACATTGTGAGAAAGTCCCCTCGACTAATGAAGGTGGCATAGAGGAAGAAAAATACTAGGTGAAAAATCACCAGTGAAGGAAGTATGACAACTTTGGATGAAGGCAACCATCAACTCATCAATGTGGGGGAGGCAGACATGAAAAGTGACTGAATAAATTTTAGATTTGGAAAAAAAAATTTGTAAAAGATGAATAATAGAAGAGGAAGAATCATTTCACCAAGAAAGTTATGGAAAAGTTCTTTTTCTTCTCATAACTTATCAAAAACAAATCTCAAAAGTTCAAAATACCTCATTAGTTGTATACAGAGTCAGAACAATAAACATAAGCACATTCAAAACTATGAAACCATTTTATTATCTCTTGGATGGGATGATGCCCTCATATGTTAACCGTTCTCAATTTCTTTGACTGAACGGGGTTATGTATTATGGTTTGATAGATTTAGGAATGTTCTATCTCTAGTTTTAACTAGTTGAAAATAGAGTTTGTAAAAGCATTGATCATCAATAGCAGGATAAAGAAGGATAGCGCTTGTTTGGCATTTATTAGTGAGAAAAAGGAGATTGTCACGACCCATAATCGGGTCGAGACCGACGTACGATGTGAACCGTCAATGGGAGTCGGGTTCATCTTGCACAAGTCTCAAAGATTATAACATACTACCCAAAATATTTAATTATTATTTAAAAACGTTTAACGAAAACATTTATCGTTTAACACATACGTAGTAAAACAAATAACATAAACCAAATGTGTAATATACCCAAAATATATTATAAGTATAAAAGTAGGTTATCAAATGTCAAATACAAATGGCAAATCCGTAACCCTACAACATCCCGGTGTAGAGCTCTAACAATACAAAAGGAGAGTCCGGACAAAAGGGTATCACTAACCAATAGACATCTCACTGGCAATCAAGATGCAGAACGGTTGTCGAAGCTAAAATTCGTGAACCTGAGATATAGAAATAAACATAGACAAAAAAATAATGGAGTCAGGGCCTAGTGAGGAATAACACTTCAGGCCGCCTCATACGTGCCTCACAAAGACTGTTTTGAAAACAGTTCAAAACTACCACATGCAATATAAGTAGATAAATATATTAACAAATATATATATGTATACACGCTAATACATAGTAGCGTTAAAAATTATTTTTCCAAAACGCTCGCAAGTAAAGCAAACAACAGGCACGAAAAATATATCAAATACAGTTTCAGAGTCAAAACATATATCGTGAATATGAGATCATATCAAATGTGTGCATTTAGCAATAGAACATATGTGATGTGGACTCCGCCACTAATCACTAACACATCATGTGTTGGATCAGAACACATAGCTACCGGTATCCCTGGTAGCTATGATTTCTCAATGCATTAGTATATCAAAGGCTACTACTACCCGTAGCACGAGTGCCTCATATTATAAAATCAAAATCATGTTATACTATTACATAGTATAAAATCAAAGAATGTGTTTAACATCAAATTTGTAAGAAGATATATAATACATATATATATCAGTTTCAAAACATGATACTTAATAAACACATAACCAGTTTATTAATTAATCAATCCTTAGATTAGTCAAATTTCAATTATATGTCCATCACAACAAAAACAATAATAGAAGTTTCGAGACACAGCATATGTGTCTGAAGCTGCTATTCACTCACTTGGAACTCTAAGCGCAAAATGTCAGTCAAGCCCCACTCTTCGGTGGTTGGTTTCGCTGACAGAAACAAGAAGCTGAACAAACAAATATATATCAACATATATATCAGAGGCAAGTCAAAATATGATACTGTGACAATTCTAAATGCATGTTATGCAAATGCAGATACAGACTCTCAAGGTCCCAAAAATTCACATCAAATGATAATCTATCACTCTGAATCCAAATTCCAAAATATACGTAAATTATAGTCTAATCCCCAATTTATGTAAAATTACCATTTAGTCCCTAGGACCTTAGAAAATTATGAATTAGTCCTTAAAATTTTCAGAATTTATTATATGGTCCTGTAAGTATTTTAAATTAATATTTAAATCCTTCAATTTCCTAGAATTTGCATTTTTAATTTTAATTTCTTAAAATCACAACTTTGACCCAAACTCTCCCGAAATTACTACTCAACCAACTTGGCAAATATCCACTTTGATCCTCACTCTTCAACGAATCACAACCCTCCCTTTCGTTCTTAATTGAAACCAATTTTTTTCTTCATCGTTCAACAACCCAGAAAATTGTAAATCATTCCTAAATTTATTTCCACAAACATCAACTCATCTACAATCATAAACCATGTCTAACTTGTTCCAGAAATCATCAACCATCATCCAACAAATTCATATTTAACCAACTACGTTTCAAACAAACTCTCCCGAACCTTAACCTTCAACCTATCGTTATGTTCTACTATCTTAATCCATCAAAATCCAATCAACAGCCACTCTAAAATCCACCTAGAATCATGGCAAACAAAATCCAAACTCCCATCAACAATTATGAACCAAAACAGAAAATGAAAGAAAATCATGTTATTTGTAACAGAAAATTGGCTTGATATTTACCTCAATCTTGATGAAGAATGAAGCACGAAAATGGAGAGAGGCTGAAGAGAACATGCTGGAGTGAAGAAATGAAGAATAAAAGAGAAAATAAGTTGATATATTCGGTGGAAAAATCGTGCAAAGTCAGAAGAAAATCAAAGTTGTTGGGAAGCATGGGTTGTGTTGACTGAGGGGCACAAAGTGGAAACGGCGTCGTTTTTGGAAGAGGCTGACTACCAGGAGAACGACACACGGAAGAGACGAACGACAACTGTAACCAGGCCGAACGGCGCGTCGTTTCAAGCTGTCTCCTCTCTGCCACAGACGAAGACAACCACATACCCACGCGGACGACAGCTCTGGTGCCAACCGACATGTAGCTTGACTCACTCACCCAAACGACCTGCCGTCCCTTCCGCCCTCTATTCCGATTTCGATTTCCATTTTTTTTTTACCAATTTCCACCTAATTAATCAACTCTAATCACTCCAAAGCTTCATTAATCACCCAATTAACATTAATAACATAATTTTTAATTTTCCAACATTAAAAATTATTTTCTAAATTAATTAGAAAATAACTAAAATTAATTAAAAAATACTGGATATTACAGAGACTATAATGATCTTTTTTAAGAAATTTAAATCTTAATGGTCCAAGACTTGCAAGCAAGAGAAGGGACTAGATCTGTGTAATTACAAAAGTCTTTATCCCTCAACAAGCTTGGTTCATTGGTTGAACTCTTCACTCAAACAAATAAATTCATCTTGCAAATGAGATAGAGAAAAATGTACTTACGAGAGAGGAGAAGGTAAGAAGCATAAGGAAAGAGATGAAGGACAAACAAGAAAAAGGAAAAGGCAAAGTAAACCAAACCATAAACTCGCTTCGACAATTTTACTTCACTCACGGTAAAAAAAAAACGGGCAATTGCCAACGAACAAAAGTCATTAATGAAAACTTTGAAGCTATCCATAAATAATTTACCTACAATTGATATCTATTGGCAATACGCTTGTCGGTAATTGAAATTATTAACGAGTTGTTAGTAAACGATTAAACCCATCAGCATTATCATCAAATTGATGACAATTACGACCTGATATCGCCATCAAATGTACTAATGACTACATCATTGGCAATTACCAATGGCTCCAAAAAATAAGAAAAACTAAATATCAATAAATAATTACTGACGCTATTATCTGTTGGTAAATATATATGTAGCAATGGCTCATACTTGTTGTCAATTTTCGATAGTTATATCCGTCAATGTTTTACAACGATTTGCCATCAGTGATTGCCGATCGGTTTTGTTGGTGAACTTTGTTTCGCCAACAACTTTTGCTTGTTTGTAAATTTTGAATGAAATATATATATTAAAAATCTGTAAATGTAATTGTAAATATGCATAATATTATTAACAAAATAAAAGTATATAATTCAAACATAAGTCTTCAAAATGTACTAAATATTAACGGCAAGTTCAACATTGAATAAAGCTCATAAAAGTTTGATATATTACTAATAAAGCATAACTAACGATAATCTTAGTTTTCTTCTTCATATTGAGGCGATAGTTGAGGTGGAGGCATCTATTAACTAATTGTGGTTGTTGAAAATTACTAGGTATAAGAACAATAAGCATATGCTTATAGCTTGTTGCATTTAAGATAAGAGACTTTAGTGGTCACAATGCAACTAAGTCTTCTCCTCATCTTGACAAGCCGCTTCTTCCTTGTGTTGCTCCTATTGACGTGTCATCTCTTCTTTTTGTTGCTCTACTATTTGATAGAAATCAAATACTTCTTAACAAGATGATACTTATGATGAACTACAACCAGGAAGGAAGTAGAAAGATCGCGCCTGCGATCCAAGCCTACATATATGCCCCTCGCGCACACATCTAGTTGCCGAAAAAAAAGTTATAGCTTCACCAGCCTGTTATGGCCTAGTCGATCCAGGCTCAGGCTGAGTTTGTTGTTTAATGAACTCATTGTATCTCTTTTGAAAAATAATAATTATGAAGAAAATTATCTAACAAAAAATACAACATCAATACTTACATATCTGATTCGATCACTTGTGGACAAACTTATCACCATACTTAAAGGAAATCATCCATTCTAGTTGGAGGTTGTTTAAGCCTTCACTCTTACACACAAAACTAAAAATAAGCAACCAACAAAGATGACATCTACATTTCTATGTATCACTGACCTAAATTGTTTGATATCTTTTCGTATCATAAGGTGAAGAGAAAATTATCCAGTCATATAGTGATCAATATAAGCACTTGAAATTTATTTTTCAGTCCTATTTAAGCTACATAACAAAACCAGAGACAAAGAAGTAGCCTTAGATGATAACATCAAACCAACAAGAACAAACAAGATATGGTGTTTCCCATTCCGAAAGTATTAGACGTATTATAAAATGGCCCATAATGGTACAAAATCTTGAATTTATTTTCACATTTAGTACAAAATCCAGTTTTGAATTTTCCAAACATTTTTCTCCAATGTAACAGATCAATTCATTGCTTCCCATATATAACAAAACTAGTCGTATATCCGTGTTTGTATGGATTGTTAAAACATGACATAAGTAATTGCTTGAGATAAGCATCTAAATAATTAGGACTATGAGATTGCCAAAATCAAAAGCATAAACATTAGAAATGATATTATATACCAAGGGAAATCTAGTTCAAAGTGAAGGATCACCTCCTTTCACTTGAAACAAAAGCCAATTTCAATCCATATTATTGAGGTGTTATTTTGTAGGGGTGACAATTTTGGACACGACACAATTATACGACACATTCTTAGAAGGTTTTGAGTTTGGGAAAATCGTGTATGGGTCATACACATTTATGACACGCTATAAAACAAATCATAAATAGGTTGACATGCGTAACACATTTATGACACGAATTTACCTATTCAACTTAACATATAAATGTGTCACATGTAAGCACGATATGTTGAGGACTCATATATGAGCCATTTAATAAATTTTATTGTATAATTATTTTCTCAAATTAATGATTTGTATCATTAAATAGGTCAATTAAATGAGTTTTAAATGGGTTAAACGTGTTTTATTGGTCAATGGGTATAAACAAGTAAACGTATCATATCTTGTCAACTAACCCTTTTAAATAAACATGTTAATTGTGTTGTGTTGTGTTACACATTCAATAAACGGGTCGTGTTCGGGTTAAAGAATTTTGAGAGGTTGACATGACACACGAATTTCTGCCCCTATTATTTTGATCCAAAATCTAAAATTGGAAGTGTAAAACTGCAACATCCCAAATTTTGATATAAAAGGGAGGATTTAGACACAATTCCCCTTAATGTCGGTAGGGGTGTTGGTTTGAAAAGGGAAAAATGATTTGCCACCATATATGGTCTCAAACTTTTGAAACATTCAATTAGTCTTCTTTCTAGTAGTTCTGAACGATGCAATCATCTCTGCTGATTTGAGGGTCAAGTTCAACAATTGAATATGTTACTCTCCTCACTTATTGCCCTATAACTAGACAAAAAGATTTTGTGAAATTTTCTTTATGAAGTCTAGACTCTTAATGCTCCAATATTTTACAACAATACTAACAGACTGTTTTACCTTAAGTTACTTTCTTCCTATAATATTGACTTACTAATATTCATATTTCTTTAATTTTTGAGAAAGAAATTAAGTGTGTCTTCACTTTTCATCTTTCTTGATCTTTAACTTGCACCTAAATCAGGATGATTAAACATGTATTTTTGAATGTCAAAATTAAAAAGAATATATTGTCTCTAGAGACTGCAAAAATTGTTGTATATCACCTTTTTGCAAATCATGGGATATCCATCTTGCGAACGCTTACCCCCACTTCCTTTAGCAGTCACCTCTACCTTGATAGTGTTAACTATTTAATTATCTATTGGAACTTTTCTGTCTTTTTGAACTTCTTGTACCATGGACAAATATGACAACAAATAACAGTAGTATCGTAAGATAAATCATTTCGTAAAGGCCTTAACTGGTAAAGTTTGGCTCCTATGTCTTACAAGGGTGTAATCTGATACAATCAAGAGTATTCTATCAAAACTTTAGTTATTCAAGATGCAAATTTATTATTTTTTTCATTTTTTCTATCAAACTATAAATAAATATAAAAAAATGTAATTATCATAGTAATAAAAGAAATCAAGCAACATGATATTGCCAATTGTATTTTTAATGTATTTCCTGACCATTGATTAAACTAATGTATTTGAATGCTCTGAGGTCTTTTCCCTCCTAATAATAATAATAATAATAATAATAATAAAATGCTAGCAATAGTTTCTTTTATGCACTCTCCAATCAAAATGTGACACATTTATGATTAAATATATTAATAATAAAAATAAAACGTCACTTAATGATTAAGAGTGCATGAGAGAATACACAAAAGAAAGTGACACAACATTTCTCACAATAATCACCCTTCTCTTTGTGTTTGTAATAATCTAATCGATATGACTCAAAGATAGGATGCTTATTCGTTGGATTAGTCTAACTGAATTAAATTGCATAGGTAGGTTAAAAAAACTCGGGTAATTAGTTTTGGTAAATTACTATACATGATTGATCTTTTACAACATGTGTTTTTTTAGTTTTTTTTTTGTTCGAGTCTTTAACTCTTTCAAAATGAGGCTTTAAACGTCACTGTGTGTGAACTTGAACCTGAGATGTCTTGCATTCATTGGGAAGGTCTAACCGGTTACTCTAGCAGCCCACGGTTGTGTCCTTTTAGTTGAAAAAGGTAGTAGTCTACATGTTCATATTACGGATGCCCCCACAGCGTTGAAAGGCCTGCATTAAATCATTGATGCGTGACGGATTTAAATAAGTCAAGTTGCAAGCAAGGGATTTCAATTTAGAATTGAGTTAACGTTGAAATTTATATATAGTTCATTTTAGGTCCCTTCCATTTGAAGCGTGCCCGTGATGTGGTTGCTTGATTTATTAATTTGCTAGAAAATTGTGTACAAACTTTCCATTTTTCTAAGTATGAGTGAATTGAAAATAACCTCTTACTATATATTAAAAGATTTTAATATTCAATATATAGTATATATTTCTTTTAAAAAATTAGTACTGTTTTTTTTGTTATAATTGTTTTTTGATTCTTTATCATTACGTACAATTCTGATATCAATTTTTTTTCTTAATTTGTGATAGTATACAAAAGGTATACATAAAGCATACAATAAGTGGAAAATAATAAGGATCGAGTTCCTACCTCGATTACCAACAGGCACATCATAAATATAGGACCGATGCAAGCCTCTAGTTGAACTACAAATGAGAACCACTAATATTTACGCCGTCTAAAAGTTTTATCAGGATCGAGATTAATTAGGAAGACTAAACCTCCTAATTTTCTTTCTTGCTTTCAACGTGAAAAACAAAGAGAGAGTGAGAGTGTGTTTGTTCTGTTGGTAAATATGTCACCAAGCCCCCAGTTTTTCTTTTCTTCCATGTTTTATATACATATCCTTCTTTTTTCTTTTTCTTTTTTTTTTCTCTTCTTCTTATCTCTTTTTTTTTTCTTATCTTTCATTTCATATTAATTAGCAAAATTCCAAATCAAAGACCAATGTAGAATTCTCTTTTCAATGGGCTTTGATGAATTGGGCTTGAATTTGGGCTTAATATTAATTGGCCTTGTTCGGCCCAATTAATAAGCCCAACTCGTCAGTTAACCCGATAACTAACGAACCTCGTTCCACCCATTAACGTCATGAGTGGACCTGATTTTCCAACATCTCTCACTTGCGTATGACGGTATGAAACATCATCATCCAAGATGGTTAACACTTATATAACCACGCTAGGTCCGCTTATCATACAAGCAAATAGACCGCGCGACCAACATACATCAAGAATACAGACACTATACACCTTTTAGGCTTATACAGTGATCTTGACTAACATATCCTACTATCATAGTGTCTTTAATACAAGCTCCAACCTGTAAATGAAATTTATGTATGCCTCTCTTTAGATCATTTTTCACAATCACTGCTTCCTCTCACAATTTTGATCTCAAGGAAGCTTTACTCATGTTCACATATCATGATAGACAATGATAGGCGCCTATGCAAACATTGAGACTAGTGCGAATGCATCATTAAAAACAATCTCCCCCTCTTACACTAGACGATTCGCCTTAACTAAGTTCACTTGCCCAGTGTATCACTCTTGGTCGAATCATCATGGCCATTAGTGGTACACTAAAATAGTCTAACTTAACTAAGCGTTTTTAATGTGACATCTTGAGACTCATACTCAGTCACCGTGCCATCTTCTTGGTCTCCCATTAGGACATATCCTTTGGAGGTTTCAGGATATCTTATAAAGATTCCCTTTCTACCTCTTGGGCCAAGCTTTCCATGCTTGCTAGAGGTATCATGGACGTAAGTTGTACAACCCATAGCCTCAAGTAAGATAGGTCAGACTTGCGACCTTTCCACATCTCATAAGGTATGGTGGCAATGAATTTAGATGGAACGCGATTTAGGGCATAAGTGGCTATTAGCAACACATCTCCCCAAAAAGAGATTGGTAAGTTGGCTTCAGCCATCATTGATCTTACCATATCAAGGAGTGTTTTATTTCTCATCTCCGTTACACCGTTTTGTTGCGGGGTCCTAGGGATTGACAATTGGTGTTCAATACCCCTTTCATCACATAATGCCTTGAATTCCTCAGAGAGGTAGTCCCTACCACGATCGGTTCTTAAGGCCTTGATTTTTCTATCTAGCTGATTTTCAACTAGACTCATAAATTTTTTGAAATAGCTAAGTGCTTTAGACTTATGAGAAATCAGATAGATATGACCATAACGTGTATAGTCATCTATGAATGTGATGAAGTAGTACGCCCCATGACGTGCTCTCACGTTCATTGGTCCACAAACGTCAGAATGGATAAGTTACAACGGATATTCAGCTCGTGTTGCTTTACCAAATGGTTTTCGCACTAGTTTTCCTTTAAGGTAATTTTCGCAAATGGGTAATTCAACTTTTCGTAAATTACCTAACAGGCCTACCTTGGCTAAACGACCCATACGTTCTTGGCCAATATGGTTGAACCTTGCATTCCATATATAAACATCATTCATACGATCCGATGATGAAGTAGCATAAGAAAAACTAGCAGTATTGTTATTTACATATTCTAGAT
>CAODLS011917639.1:0-14579 GCA_948243855.1 Flueggea neowawraea
TACTGTTGCCAGAAATCTTTTACTTTGTCTTATCATATTTACTTAGGGACTTCTTGTTCTCGTTTTAGTGTGAACCTCCACGTGATGTAGAAGCTTATATACACCGGTCTGGGCGCACAGGAAGAGCTGGTAAATACTATGCACTTGTACTATTGTATCTCATTTTATGGCCTTTAATTTATTGCGCACTAAGAAAATGTTTTATTTTTAAGGCAATACGGGTGTTGCTGTAACACTCCATGATCCAAGGAGGCACAATATTTCTAGAATACAGAGAGAAGCTGGTGTGAAATTTGAGCATGTAACTGCTCCTCAGCCTGCCGACATTGCCAAAGCAGCTGGTGTAGCAGCAGCGGAGACAATAGTCCAAGTTTCAGATAGGTATGCTTTATTCATATTACCCCTTTGATAAATTATTGGGGAGGCTTTGATTTTGTTTTTAAACGTGTTTCGAATTTGCAGTGTTGTTCCTGCTTTCAAGTCTGCGGCTGAGGATCTATTGAACACCTCTGGTTTATCTGCGGTAGAACTACTTGCAAAAGCACTTGCCAAGGCCTCTGTGAGTACTTTGTTCTGCCTTCCTTTGTTTTGTCTACTGCACTACAACATTTCTATGCCTTGAGTTGAACATATCTGATTTGTTTCTCTAACATTCATGCAGGGTTATACTGAGATAAAAAGCAGATCACTTCTATCTTCAATGGAGAAGCATGTTACACTACTACTTGAGGCTGGAAGACCTATCTACACTCCATCGTGAGCATTTATGAATCTTTTCCTCGTTTCTTTAAAGAAAGAATATTGCAACCGCAGGCCATAGCATGTTCTAATATTTTACACCGAATAAATTAGAATAAGAAATGATACTTTGAATTTTTTTTTTTGTAGTTTTTCTGTTGTGATCTTGCAAGGAAAGAATTTCTATAAGATGTGTGATGTCTCACTTTGCCTGGTTGGAAGTTCTATTTATATGTTGTTATCCCTTATTTCTCTAATTTAACTGTTTAATCCCAATATAAATCCATCCTCAGTGTAATTGTTTAATATGAATGATAGTAGGGAAGTTGAATACCAATAATTCTTTTGCTTGAAATTGTATTCTTTTTCATCCCCATCTGTTTGTAGGGATTCTTTTATATATCGTTAATTTAGTCCTTTTATTGAATACTTTCTTCAGATATGCTTTCAGTGTATTGAGGCGATTCTTGCCTGAGGATAAAGTTGAGTCAATCAAAGGTATGACTCTTACAGCTGATGGAAAGGGTGCAGTGTTTGATGTTGCTGCAGAAGATTTGGATACTTTCCTTGCAGGTAATGTCGTGCTGACAAGGTTTATTTGTTGAAAGGTGTTCACTTGAATGTTCTCATCTATCATTTCCATCTTTGAGATATTATATTATGAATAGCATATTCTTCCTTGATGTTGAATAACTTATTGGGTTGTTTTTTTGGGATGTCGTCCATAACCAAGCATTGAATGCTTTTTTAAGTGTTGTTCTCACGCTGCCATAACAGGTCAGGAAAATGCAGCTAATGTTAGCCTAGAGGTGGTTAAGGCATTGCCTCCTTTGCAAGAAAGAGAGCAATCAAGAGGAAGGTTTGGTGGTGGCGGCCGTGGTCGAGGGGACTTCGGTGACAGAAATAGTGGTAGTAGATTCTCAGGAGGCAGGGGTGGTAGTAGGGGAGGCAGAGGTGGTGGATTTTCTGATCGAAGAAATAGCTTTGGCGGCGGAGGGAGAGGTCGCAGCAAATGGTGAAAGTATGTTTGATTTCGCCATCCGTCTGTGAATGTGTGGGTATAAAGTGATGGTCTTTTACCTAATCGTGTCCTGATGATGAAGAAAAATGTATGACATCAGCCTCGCCAAATTGCAGCTGCACCAACATAGACGGGCTCCATATAGTTTTCCATTAACAGGTTCGAAGTGTACTACAGTAACCTTTGTCACTTTCACATTCAACTTCCAAGTAAAAAAAATAATATATTGTTTCATTTTCTGGGGAATTTTTATGTCTCCCCGTATTGATTTTAGTTTTTGTCGGAAATGTAAGAAGATACCTTCAATTCTCTATGAGTTCTATCCCATTTTTTTTGAAAGTTTTGCCTTTTTCTTTAGTTCTTACTGAAATTTCGGATGTCAAATTGTTTCACTAAAACCCATTAATTCGATCTTAAATAGGTGAATTATTCGCACTGGCCGTCTGAGCAAGCAAATAAAATTTGGTGTTTTTAACTCGAGATAATTATATTTTTCATACTTTTTTAAACAATGAATTATTTACACTAGCCGATAACTCTGCGAGATCAAGGCATCCTGTAAAGGATTGATTTGATTTAGCGTGGTGGCCAATGAATTCTGCCTATTTCTGATCCACTTTACTTTTGACGTCACTTTCGCCGTTTCACTTGTACGTCGCCAAGATCTGCTTCCGTACACGTTTGCGGTGTGCTCCAATTTATGATTTCTTCTTGTGTCCTTTTGAGTGGGTCGCTCACATGAAAAAGCCGTAACATTTGCCTAAAAACTTTCTGCCGTAGATTGTATTCTCCATCATGGGTTTGTATAGGAGAGCAAAACTTGCTTTAGATTCCTTTCGAAGTTATGCCTCCAAGATTATACCCAAATCTCCCGTTCAAGAATCCTCTTCAGGAATTTCTCAAAATGGGTTCTTGTACTCAAGCTCTATTCCAGCTAAGTGTTATGGGTTCTCTATGTATTCTTCTTCTGTTTCTCAAAGATTCGGTTTTGGGGTTCAACCTAGCGTGAATACGATGCATAGGACTCATTACAATCCGTTTGTGAGTGCCAGTGGTGGTGCCAAGAGATTTTATTGTGTGGACCAGTACCATGTTCAACAATTTAGGCCGAGAGGGCCTAGACGATGGTTTCAGAACCTGCGGAAAGTTTTTATTGTTGTTTTGGTTGGCTCTGGTGGCTTCAGTACTGTATATTTGGGCAATTGGGAGACTGTACCTTATACTAAGCGAAAACATTTTGTGCTTTTGTCAAAACCGGAGGAGAGGAAGCTTGGTGAGTCCCAGTTTCAGCAAATGAAAGCTACATTTAAGGGCAAAATTCTTCCTGCTATACACCCATAAAGTGTAGAGTCCGTTCGATTGCTAAAGATGTAATTGAGGCATGGCAAAAGGGGTTAAGGCAGGAGCATGTTCGGAGTAATCCAGGATATGCCTCCGCGGAGACCAGTATGTTGCACGATAAGCATGCTCCTGCTACACGGAAGGCAATGAGTGAGGTTGAGAATAAAATTGAGACTAAAGATGATGAGATTCTTGATGATAAATGGGTTCAACAGACTAGGAAGAAGGGTCAGGAGAGGGGGTCAGAAGCGGAAACTTCTCACCTGGATGGATTGAATTGGGGGGGTTTTAGTTGTTGATGAACCTATTGTCAATGCTTTTTGTTTGCCTGGTGGCAAGATTGTTGTCTTTACTGGGTTGCTTGAACATTTTAGAAGCGAAGCAGAGATTGCAACCATTCTTGGACACGAGGTGGATACATGGCTTCTTTTTTGGTTTCTGATTCTTGGAATTGCCTTTGTTGCTGACATTGAGTTTTGTTCTATATTAGGTTGGCCATGCTGTCGCTCGACATGCAGCTGAAGAAGTCAAAAAATTAGTGGTTTGCCATTTTGCAACTTATTCTTTATCAGTAAATGATTCCTGATGTAGTAGTGAATGCAATGTCAAATCTTTTCTTGAGGCTTCCTTTCTCTAGAAAGTATGTTTCTTTAGTCCTTGCTCTTATATTATCAAGATTTTCGTCCTATATTTTCTTGTGGTTTGTCATGTTAACCTGATGTTATATTACTGCTGTAAATGGATGCTTGGCGAATAATTCAAACACATTTGTATCATTGTATGGATATATTCTCTGGTGGCTTTCTTTTAGTTAAGGCTCAAGCAAAACTGATTGCATTTTCATGAATACTTCTCTTCTTCGTTATCTTGGAATGCAATCTCTAGTATTCGCAATTTTCAGATCAACAATGCACAAGTGCAATTTTCTAAGTTTTAAGGTCATGTCTGGCTTCAACCTGGTGTTGGTGCTTGTTTCACTTCATACTTCTTCACATCAGTTTTTCAATTGGTATGCTATTATGGAAATGAAGTCATTCGTGGAAGAGGAGTTTTGCACTAGTACTTGGTGTCAATTTAACAATGGTGTATCTCAGATTGATGGTCTTAGATCTTTTTATTTAGATTTTAGATTGTTGTTTCAATCCTTGGTAAGTCGCTTATTTCTGCTATGGAACAAATTTCCATTTTATGGTCCTTTGTCATCAATCTCCTGCTCACCAACTTCTCTGTTTTGCTTCCTTCTCAGGATGGAGATTGAAGCAGATTACATTGGATTGTTGTTGATGGCTTCGGCCGGATATGATCCTCGAGTGGCACCTAAAGATTACGAAAAATTGGGAAAGGTTTCTGGCAATTCTACACTAAGAAATTATCTCTCTATGCATCCATCCGGGAAGAAGAGAGCTCAGTTACTGGCTTAAGCTCAAGTTATGGAAGAGGCCTTAACTATTTACAGAGAAAGGATGTCAGACGTGGAATCGAAGGTTTTCTCCTTTAGATGAACAGAAAATTCTTGTTATAGTCCCCTGTTGGAAATGAAATCCTTTTGTGAAGCGTGAGGTATAATCAATCAGTCTTCAGAAAGCTGTAATTTTTTGTAATGATTAGAGAAAATTTGAGTCTTCTATAAGAGAAAATCTTGCAAGCAGAATTATAATGAATGAAATGGCAACCCGACATAGACAATTCAAGGCAGATTACTAAAAGATTCGGTAAAATTTCATAAACCGTAAATTCAGAGCAAAACTATAGTAGTCCACAAGACAGTAGCAATTATCTTTTTCAAGTACGTACGTGATTGATACTTACCAAAGCAGATAATAAATAGAATGCCACTGCAGCAAGCTTATAGAGTTCATTTGTCTAATCAAGAAGGAACCAAACCTTAAATCAATGTTAAAAAAAAATTCAAATACAAACAAAGCCATAAACAATAAGATATTAAGAAACATGTGATAAGAAGCATCTCACTTACTTGAGATGATAGTTGCATCATTAGCTTAAGAAAGCCAGGTACAAATGACCAAGACAAGATAGATCCAGCAGCAAGATACATTGACAGCACCAAGAGCCTGACATTATTAAAGATTGATTAAGTTCAATCGGCATATGCACGCCTTGTTACCTAGTTTCATACAGAATGCCTATCAAGAAGAAAAATTCCTTGTAGCAAGCCACTATTACCACCCAAAACGGGAAGCAAGGCAAACAATCAGCACAATCCTGAAAGAATTCATAGTGAAAGACTGAATTAATGTAAGAAATGAAAATAGTATGAAAAACCTGAAATATGAGAGTCCCAATTGTAATTTGACCATGGAGAGAAATACTGCTGTTCCGATCAACTAGAAATTTTTCCACTTGATAAAAAAGCAAAAAGCAAAAGAACGTATGCTGCCAAATGCCTACTAAAATAAACTATCCAACTTTAACAGAGTCTAGAAAAGTACCACCGCTGTTGATGACATTGAAAGGAAGGAGCCTACAAATACACCCTCCGCCTCCGACAACTTTGCTCCAGACAACTGCAAAATTGAAAGAAGTTCAAATTCGGTATCCATGTTGATAGCAATCATATTTACATCACAGCCGAACAAAAGCAAAAAAACCATACCGCAGCAGTTATGCCATACAAACACGTAAATATTACAATTTGACGCTGGCCACCTAGAACAGCAACAGATCCTACAACTTTTAACTGCATTAGAATAGCTTCTGCATGCAAAGTAGAACAAATTCCACAGAACAACCTAATATTCAACAAGTACGATCTGTGGGATGTTGCACGTAGGAGTCCAAGTACAAAACAATTTACCTTTGTCAAAGAGAACTCTAACCCTGAAGCAAAGAGAAGAAACACAACTCCAGACAGCGCAACAGTCTCAACCTGGAGTGAATGCGATAAACAATATCGAACTTGTCAACAGTGACAATAACTGCATAGATATTTGTTTTCTAATAAGCAAAACTAATGCGAGTTAGGCCAATTAATTTGTTAGATGAAACACATAGAGCACCAGAAATCTAGAGAAAAGAATTCAAATACCACAAATCCAAAGGGCAGCCAAATCATCATTGATAGCCAAACTAACTAGCCGTTCTCACGTGTTACGAAAAGGGATGTTTTCAATAAGTTTAGGATTTGTCTGATTCAACTGTCCGAAAGTAATTTTTTGAGGAATTAATATCTGGAAAGTTAGTGTTCCCCATTTTTTTTTGAGAAATTTTGGAAAGATAACATTGTCCCTTGGTGAATTTTGTGGATTTGTGAGTGTGTCAAGAAATTAAGATGTTCTTAAACCGAAATAAAAGTAAATAAAAATAAAAATTACGCTCAAAATCTTGACTTCTTATCACATAATTGGTAATAATTAAAGAGACAAAAATTATTCACTATGAGTCTCTTGTGTTTTTAATAACAATAGCAAGAACACAATGATAAAATGAGATTTTATTAAAAAATAAAGACTTAGTACGAAAATTTGAATGAAAAAATATATTAGAAAATAAAAAAGAGTTAAATTTGAAAAATAAATAAAAAAAATAAATTAATCCATGAGAATGTAGTTATTGCGTTGGAGAGATGTCTCTGTCACTTTACTTTCTTCCCAATTTATACTGTTAAATTGTTCTTGACAGCCAAAAATTTCCATCCTAATTTCCACCAATTTCTGCTGCACATTATTCTGACTTTCCTTCTCGTCCCTAATCTGTAGCAATTTGATTGGTTGACTTGCCTTCTCACTTTTGTAATTGACGTTGTCTCCCAAGGCAATCTTTATGATTTTGCCTCCCCTGGGATTATTTCCTTTTACGGTATTGTTGATTTACAGTGATTGAGCATCTTCCCTTATGCCAACCTTGTCCCCAAGGCAATATTTGTGTCCCAAAGATTGTTTCCTTCCACGTATTGCTGACCTGCAGAGATTTAATTTGGTCTCAAGAAAACACTACGATTTTGCCATCCCACTTGATGTTCTTCATTTCATTTCTTGATTTGTTGTTTCCAACTCTGCTGCAACTTTTACCGAAATTTATTTCCTTTTTTTGTCCTAACTTTATCACCTCTATAATTTACTCAAAATAGTATAAACAGTTACTTTTTAAGAGTGTATATTAATTGTATTTGATTAGAAAAATAAATTTACAGAAAATTTGATATTCTATGTTTAGTTGGTAATCACATTTTCGAAAATTATACTACAAATGTCTATAATATCCTTATTATCAAACTCTGTAAAAATAATAATAAAAAATAATATATCGAATAATACTATTATGATTATTAAATTTAAATCAATAATATAAGAAAAACTAAAGAAAAAATATTTATTTTTTATTACATAAAATATATCTCTCATGAGAAATAAAACTATAATTAATAGTTCATACAATTTTATAATGAAGAATAATTTTTTTAAAATTTGACGAAAATAAATTTATTTAATTAAATAAAATATATTAAATATAACATATTTTGAAAATTTTAAAAATATAAATTATTTTTTTTAATTTCTATAAAAATTAATCTATATAAAATAATCAACAATTTATTTATGAAATAATTTATAAATTTTAAAAATAAATAAAAATCTGTAAGTAAATAGTATTTTGAGAATATATTCGTAAATATGCACACACTAAGGAAGTTGGGCTTCCTGAGGGGGAGAGTCAGAAAGTTACTTCCCAAGTTTAAGAAGAAGTTAAGCAGCTGACTTTCCGAAAAGTTTAACTTCTTTTGTTCAACTAATTAAAAAAAATTTTCAACTTCTTAGGAAGCTATACTTCTCCTATTTTCTACTCCCAACCAAGTAAGCCCTTAATAAATGATCAGTATAAATGAGAAAAACCTACTTGCACCATCTCACTAATGAATTTTAGGCCCCCCGATACAATGATCGAACCTACAAGAAGATAGCCCACAATAACCTGCCATATGCAACCCTAACATGAGATGTGAAGCTTATGACGAATAAAAATTATTTCATGTGATGAAAATCAATTCTACAAAAAGAAAAGGCCAACAAATTGAAGAAATTTTACTGGAAATGACCACCCATTTATTCGGTAATCTAGTTAGGCTAGCTTTCTGGACAAATGACACTCATTTTTTCCAACCCTGTTGGCTGCTAAGCAGGTCCCAGAAGAACAAGTGGCTAAAATTTTTATTAAAATCAACAAAAAAGGGGGTTAATTTTATTTTCGGTCACTCTGAATTTATGTTTGTTGCAACACGATCATTAAACTCATTTTTGTTTCAAGAAGATCATTGAACATTGATTTTCGTTCTCAAATTGTCATTACGGTCGGATTGTACAAATCATCAGCCCGGAATGATGACTAGGAATGCCACGTCACTTAAAAATACCATGTGGAAACCCAATCGAAATCTGACAAAAAAACTAACCTGATAACCGACCCGACCAAAACGTGACGAAATATGCAACTTGACCTGAAAATAAAAAACCTACTCCTTGCTCATATCCTCCCCTTGCTCATATCCTCCTTCACCACCACTAATAATTGTTATTCTTTATGTTGTTCTCTCATTCATTGTCTCTCTCTCCGTCTACTCCTTTTTCTCTTTGTCCTTTCTCTCTCTTTCTTGGTCTCTCTCTCCCGCTCTCTCTACATCAAACTCCATCAACAATTAAACGCTAGTAATGAAAATTGAAAACCTTTTTCTTTCTCAATCTCAATCTCAATCCCAATCACCACAACCACACCTGTTTTTTCACTTCAGTTCTAAAAAAAGAAACAACAATCAAGCAAGAATGCAAATCTAGCTTAAAAACCCATCTCTATTTCAAAGACCAATCTGAAAACCTCAAAAAATCAGATTTCTTTTAGTTCTTACACCATTTTACAAACTGTTTACGGTAGGATTCGGTCCCGAGTCGAACCAAACCGCTGACCTAAGACACGCAAACGACGACCCAATTTCTGCTAGAGCCCAAAGCAGGAGACACACAGGGGCGAGGAATCATAGGCGCACTTTGGTAGGACATTCGCTAGGTGGCACCGAGATAGGAAAGGAAAGCCCATATCACTAAAAATCAGGGGACTCAGAAAAGAAAGAAATCCGATGGAGCCAACAAGGCAAGATTGGTTGCCTCGAATGAAGAAATAAGAATGGTAAGTCAACCCGCCAGAAAATAATCAAGCAAGCAGCTACAGAATTGAAGGGATTTGGGGGTAATGGTAAGAATCAAGCAGGGCCGCCCCCAACAGTATAAAGAAGGAATGACGTTCAAGTGGGAGAGGCCTCCAATCCAATACTCAAATCAACCCTACAACATGAGTCTCACACTCTGTTTTATCTAGATTTTTAATATTGTCTTTTAGTTTTCATTATCATTTTTATTTTTTGCCTTCATTCAAGTGTCCTTTACTCAAAATCAATTACAACCACAGTTCATTTTCAATTATTCATCATTTTTTAATCTTGTTATTGTTAATTAAAGAGCAAGAGACCCACAGTTTAGTTGGTAAGAAGTTAGATCAATTTTTCGAGTACAAATCACACCCAATCCATGGTTTAAGAACACCAAAATTCTTTGGCACACTCCTACAACATTCGAACCAAAAGAGCGAGATTGTCCCTTGAACCGTTTTCGCAAAAATAAGGGAACAACTATAATTGGAGTTGAAGTGCAAAATCATTGGACGAAAGAAGAATCAAAATGAAAACAAGATGGAAAGAAGCATGGTTTTTTGTGAGTGAGGAAAAAAAATCCCAGGAATAATTTGGGGGAAAATAGATGGATTTGAAAGTAGAAAATGAGAATGGAAGGCTTGAAAAAGAAGAATAGGGTGAAATTGTGTTGAGACAAAAATACGAATTTAAAAATACAATTATGTTTTGTTGATTCATTAAATTGCTGAGAAACAAGAATGTGTTTATCACGTCGAACAAGAAATACAAGTACATCATGTGCCTCAAGTAGACTTGAGGTTGGTATCACCAGCTTAGTTTTTCATAAAATGAACGCCTTTAAAATCACCAAAGGATTTAGTCTCATTGCCCATAAGCTGATTGCTGACTTCGATATCCTTATTGTTAAAATCGGGGGAAAAAAATTGTTGAGTTTCTCATAAGATTATAGGTTCTTCAAGAACAAATGATGGGTTTTGCTTTTGAACTACATTTTAATCACATCAATATAGAGTTCCATTCGTTAAAGTTTTAATTTTAGATTTGGTGGTTGTCATAGTCTCTGCTACTATTGGTGGAACTGTATTTTCTGTCGTTGGTCAACCGGTCAGTATATTTATTAGCTGCATTATGTTCAAATATATTTATTACCTGCATTATGATCAAAGTTTCTTTGATCTAGAGTAATTCATTATGAAAGGATTTGTAACATATTATAATTTGTATCCTTTTTGTGGATTAATTTTATTCACGGTTACTCTAAATTTATATTTGTTGCAGTATATAATCACTAAACTTACTTTTGTTTTAAGAAGGTCATCGAGTATTGATTTTTATTCTCAGACGGTCACTGTGGCCAGATTTTACAAATTGACAACTCGAAATGATGACTAGACATGCTACGCCACTTAAAAAATGTCATGTGAATATTGTCGTGGAAACCCAACCAGAAACCAAACCGAAGTCAACCCAAAAAACCAACCCAATAACCGACCTGACCGAAACGTGACCAAACCGCAACACGACCCGAAAATAAAAAATTTGTACTCTTTTGTCTTCTCTTCGTCATCTTCCTCTCTCTCTAATTTTTGCACCCCTTAATAGTCCCATTAACAATAGTCTCTTCCCCTGCTCATCTCCTCCATTTTCTACCTCACAAAAATGAAGGGGGAATCACTCTTCCTTTTGATTCACTGTCTCTATATCCACTAAACACTCCACTACACTCTCTCTCTCTCACCACCGCCACCACAATCTCCTCTCGCTTTCTCTCACACTAGTTTTATTTCTTCTTCGAAAATCACCGTAAAAAACCCAGAACATCCTTATCACTGTTCACTACAAACAACAAGCCTCTGTTCTTGAAACCAAACTTGAGCCACGCCTTGGATAATAGGATTTGAAGCCAAGATCTAGAGATGAAGTGGGAGATCAAAATCTGGAAACATAGACGTTGACGGAGACCAAGGAAAGTGACATATATGTGGGCTTGGTGTAGCTAACAGTGACAACGAATGGAGGTGAGAATGGGTTTTGCACAATGAGACTTAGTCTTATTCTTTTTTCTGGGCATTGATTTCTTCCTGCATAGCATTTTTCCAGCAATAATGATTGAAGGCCGAAACAAATGATTCAGATTCACGAGAAGATTGAACTGAATTTGAAACAAAGAAGAGGAAGAAATGGTTCTAATTGGGTTCCTGTTAAGTTTGTTGGAAGCTTGGGTTAGCTTAAAATTTGGGTTTGATGGAGTGGCGATGGCGGTGATGCTGCAGTCTGAAGAGATGAAGAGGCATCTAGGGTTTTATAGGATTTGTTTGTGGGTTTCGGTTAATTGGCTTCATAGAGGGTTGGTCTGTTTATGGATTTTTGTTGTTCTTTTCTTTGGATTGAGATTCTTGTTATCTTTGCTTGAAATTATATTTTCAAACTTGCAACTTTGATATTTGTGATTTTCCCCATTTTTTATATTTAGAACTTGAGAAAACAATATTATCCTCTGGTAAATTTGAATTATGAAGCGTGCCAAAAAATTAAAGTGTTTTTAAATCAAAATGAGAACTAAAAATTGCGCTCGAGATATCAACTTCTTTTCAAACAGTTGAGAACGAGCAAAAAGACAACTTTATTGAAATGGATCTTTTACTTTTTTAGCAACAATAACAAGAACACAATAATGAAATGGAAAATAGCTTTTTTGAAATAAAAAATTGGGTATAAAAATTTGAAAAAAAATATAATAAAAAATTAAAATTAAAGAATAAAAGATAAATTAACTCATTAGAGTGTAATTGTTATTGTATTGGAGATGTGTCTTTCTTGTTACTGTGCATGTTTGCTTATTTATATTGTTCTTGTTTTTGACAATTAAGAATTCCTATTTGAGTTCTACCAATAGTTCCTGAAAATTAGCTTTTACTGTTTCTTAATTTGCAGAGATCATGTGTCCTAAGACAATTATTACGGATTTTCCATCCACTAAAGAATGATTTCCTTCCTTTTTGGTTCCAAATCTACGATGATTCCGTTTGTTCCCCAATGCAATTATTATAGATTTATCATCCCCTTATGGACTTGTCTTCTTCTATTGTCTGACTTTCCATTCGGTGGAATTTTCCTTGGAATACAAGTCCTTTAATCTTGCTGCCACTTGCAATTTTGCTGTAATTTGTTTCTCTTTTAGTCTTGATTTTATCACCTTTATAATTTATTCAAATTATAGTGTAAACAATAGTTTTTCCGTGGATTTCAACTTTTTCGGCACTTAAACTACCACCATGACCTCCGACTTGCAGAAGAGCCCCTGGTTGGAGCAGATCCACGGCGAAATTAAGGACAATTTCTGAGCTTCTCGTATGTTCTCCCCATCTCTTTTTTTCCTTCCGCATAAATGCTTTCGGTATTTGCTTGCAATCCAGCCCACACCTTTCCTGATATTTTCAAAGTTCCAACCTTGATGGTCAAGATCTATGTTTTAACTCAAGATAATTATATTTCTCTCATTTTTTTAAAAGAATTATTTGCACTAGCCAATTCACTGAGGTTGAGATCGATTTTCTCTATGAGATCAAGACATCCTGAGGTTTGATTTGATTTACGGAATATTGAAATTAAATATAAAAACTAATTTTTAAGTCCAATTCAAACAATTTTTAAAAAATAAAAACATATTATAAATTTTTTTAAAAAATTTTAAATTTATAAAATCTTCAAATGTCTCTAAAAATTATCTGATATTTTTTTTAAAAAATTTAAATTTATTTTTATTTATTAAAATTAAAATTATATTTATTTATTTATTTAATTTAATATTTTATATGGAATACTGTACATAATTAACTTTTTGATTTAGCGTGATGGGCCAATATAGTCGGTCCATTTTCTGATCCAATCCAATTTACTGTTGGCATCACTTTCGCCGTTTCACTTGAACAGTCTAGTCCTACATCGCCAAGACCAGCTTCCAGACACGTCTGCCGTGTGCGCCAATTTATGGTTTCTTCCTGTATCCTTTTGAGTTGATGGCTCATGTGAAAAAGCCGCTAACACTTGCTTAAAAACTTTCTGCTGCTTTCTATAGATTGTATCCTCCATCATGGGTTCGTATAGGAGGGCAAAGCTTGCTTTTGATTCCTTTCGAAGTTATGCCTCCAAGATTATACCCAAATCTCCGGCTCAGGAATCGTCTTCAAGAATTTCTCAAAATGGGTTGTTGTACTCAAGCTCTAATCCAGCTAAGTTTTCTGGGTTCTCTTCGTATTCTTCTTCTGTTTCTCAAAGATTCGGTTTTGGGTTTCAATTTAGCTTGAATAGGGGGAATAGGATTCATTACAATCCGTTTGTGAATACCAGTGGTGGTGCCAAGAGATTTTATTATGTGGACCGGTATCATGTTCAACATTTTAGGCCGAGAGGGCCTAGACGATGGTTTCAGAATCCGCGGAATGTTTTAATTGTTGTTTTGGTTGGCTCTGGCGTCTTCATTACTGTATATTTTGGCAATCTGGAGGCTGTGCCTTATACTAAGCGAAAACATTTTGTGCTTTTGTCAAAACCAATGGAGAGGAAGCTTGGTGAGTCCCAGTTTCAGCAAATGAAAGCGACATTTAAGGGCAAAATTCTTCCTGCGATACACCCGGAAAGTGTTAGAGTCCGTTTGATTGCTAAAGATGTAATTGAGGCATTGCAAAAGGGGTTAAGGCAAGAGCATGTTTGGAGTGATCCGGGATATGCCTCTACAGAGACCGGTATGTTGCACGATAAGCATGCTTCTGATACATGGAAGGCATTGAGTGAGGGTGAGAATACAATTGAGACTAAGTGGTATAAAGATGATGAGGTTCTTGATGATAAATGGGTTCAACAGACTAGGAAGAAGGGTCAGGAGAGGGGGTCAAAAGCGGAAACTTCTCACCTGGATGGATTGAATTGGGAGGTCTTAGTTGTTAATGAACCTGTTGTCAATGCTTTTTGTTTGCCTGGTGGCAAGATTGTTGTCTTTACTGGGTTGCTTGAACATTTCAGAAGCGAAGCAGAGATTGCAACCATTCTTGCACACGAGGTAGATACATGGCTACTTTTTTGTTTTCTGATTCTTGGAATTGCCTTTGTTGCTGACGTTGCGTTTTGTTCTATATTAGGTTGGCCATGCTGTCGCGCGACATGCAGCTGAAGGAGTCACAAAAAATTTGTGGTTTGCCATTTTGCAACTTATTCTTTATCAGTTCGTGATGCCTGATGTAGTGAATACAATGTCAACTCTTTTCTTGAGGCTTCCTTTCTCTAGAAAGTATGTTTCTTTAGTCCTTGCTCTTATATTATCAA
>CAODLS011917673.1:0-15600 GCA_948243855.1 Flueggea neowawraea
TGGATCCTAGCTTTGACTTATGGGTACTGCTTTGGAGTAGAGCTGACGGTAGACAACATCATTGCTGAATATTTCTATGACCGTTTCAACCTGAAGCTTCACACAGCAGGAATTATAGCAGCAAGTTTTGGGTTAGCAAATGTGGTTTCTCGTCCAGGTGGAGGAATGCTTTCAGATATAGTGGCAAAGAGGTTCGGCATGAGGGGCAGATTGTGGGCTTTGTGGATAGTCCAAACCTTGGGAGGAGTTCTCTGCATCATTCTTGGAAAAGTTGGATCCTTAAGTGCATCAGTTGCAGTGATGATTGCTTTCTCTTTGTTTTGCCAAGCAGCCTGTGGCCTTACTTTTGGAGTTGTTCCTTTTGTCTCTCGTAGGTAAGATTTTATTTTCTCGATTCCAGCTCAGAAAAATCGAGAGTTTGATTCCCAATTGATATAATTATAGAATGTTAATGCAAATATGTTATCTTTCTCTAACACATTGATGTGGGATTATTCAGGTCATTAGGATTAATATCAGGAATGAAAGGAGGTGGGGGAAATGTTGGAGCTGTTCTGACTCAACTAATCTTCTTCAAAGGATCAAGATACTCAAAAGAAACAGGAATAACTTTAATGGGAGTGATGATAATATGCTGTTCTCTTCCAATATGTTTCATATACTTCCCACAATGGGGTGGAATGTTTTGTGGGCCGTCATCTAAGAATATCACTGAAGAAGACTACTACTTGTCTGAATGGACTTCAGAAGAGAAAGAGAAAGGATTGCAGCAAGCAAGCCAGAAGTTCGCAGATAACAGCAGAAGGGAAAGAGGTCGAAGAGCGGAGAAGGAAACCATGCCGGTAGACGACACGCAGTCCGTCCATGTCTAGCTCGTGTCTCATGCTTTTGTGGTTGGTTTCAACAGTTGCTGTTCCGACCTTTCAAGCAACAGCGTGGAATAGATAAACTGTTGTTTTATTTGCTTAAATATTCGTAAAATAATGAGAAAGTTTATTTTGTTTTGTTAATTTTATATCATTAATTCAACGTCTAATCAAATCTCATAGGATCCTAAATGTCGGCATCAGTACTAAGATCCAATGCCATGGGAACAGATACATCCAAACCTACAAAAAGCAAAATGTTGAAAATGTCATGCTCAAAATTGTTGACTTTTCTTTTTTCCAGCTAGGCCATTTTATTTAAACAACAAAGGAACACAGATATTGATAAAAAAAAAAAAACTAAGGAACAAAAATGAACGTTTTAGCCGCTCATATGGTGGGCATAAGGAGAAAAATCATTGTTTTCATTATTTAAACTTATTCCTCCGCCATATTAGAAAAGAGTTTGGTGAAACTCTATTAGCGGCCATTAACTTGTTATTCGTCGATTTTCACCACCAACTAAAAGTCAATGAATTGTACATAGCACTAATTTTTAACTTTTTTCCTCATGTCAAACATTTTTTAAAAAAAAATGTAATTCTGAAAAGAATCGGGCTTGGGAACTGATATGCTAGTCTTTTCATAAATGGGCTGAGCCAAGCTATCAAAAGTTTGTTAATGGGCTCATGCTACTATCTTTACAGTGGAACCGACTTGTCGCTAACTATTTTGAGAGCTTAAAATCAAGTCGTTCACACAACTAACTGATAGTCCATTTTCAGAACGACCCGTTTATTGGGATTACCATTTATCAGGTCTTTATTTTGGAGCTGCAGCATGCACGCAAAGCAGGAAAAATACAAAAGAACTGTCCACTGTTGTCAAAACTCCACCACCGATCGTCATTTACCAAGATGACATGTCGTTTATGCATCAGTAACTTGGATGTTAGCTTCTACATGATACTGTTAGTTTTTTTGGTTATTTAAATCATTTAGCTTTATATTTGGTGGTTGTAAAAGAACGAAGGTGGTGGTGATGCGCGTGCGGTGTGGGGATCCGCATTACAAAAAGGGTGCATTTTCGGTGCACGCACTCAATCAATCACCCCTCAATGGCTCAACGCAAATCTTACATGTCCAACTAAGTGAAAGCTACACTAACATTAAGAAGTCATGATTCGATCTTCTGCGGGAGCAATTACAAAATGACTTATGTAAACAAATTGTTAAAAGCTACACAGAACCATGAATCAAAAGAAAAAAGTTACCACTTTTTCTCTGACAGTTAAAGGCAAAGATCACTAGAAACAGACTACCAGAGTCCCCTGAGGTGGGTTTCCTTCTTTTTTAACCTCAAAAAGAAAGTTGGTTTCAAGAGTTGGTCTATTCTTGATTGGTCAGGTTGACCTTACAGACTCCTGTAATTATAAAAAAGCTACCTCTTTTTCCTTTTCTGTCACAAAATGGAGAACTTTCTATTTGTGGTCTACCACAACTCTACAGTTATGGCTCCCCCAACTCTCCTAGTTGGATATCCCTCTCTTACACATCATTGGAAGAATTATATTACTGTAAATGAAATGCAACTTCATCAAGTACAGTTACTGGAACTTGAGCTTGATTTAGAAGTACAACTTTTAGTTATTCCCTCACTTTTTTGGAGTGCATATTCCACTTTTTATTTCTTTTTGCTTTTTACCATTTCTTGGGTTTCAGGAATCTCCATTGTACCTAAGATTTTGTACTTGTACCATTCTTTTAATCAACAAACCAGAAATTACATACATGAGAATAACTATTACAATCCTTCACCTTCCCACAGTTAATAAAATTTGCAGAAGGGAAGCATCTAAAGAGATGAAACATAACCGCACGCCGCGAAAGGGCATGAAACAAAAAAAAAAAGGATCAGCCATGACTAACTAACATATCTGCTCATGTGATCTTGCTGTCCTCCTGACTGAGCCACTATCCTTTCTTAAGCAATAGTCCATGCTTGAAGGAACCAAAGGTGCTTGGGACTTCCCATAAGAATTCCAACACAAGGCCTGCTTCAGACCCAGAAATTTTGAAGAAGGCTTCAACTGAATATCGATTAAATCAACATCTGTGCAGGGCACGGCATCGCTACATGCTAGATGAATAGGTTGTACTGTGTAACTTCCAATTATTTGATCATACTTAACACCGGATATTGCCACTGCCCCTGTCTGGTTCTTGCACACATGCTTGTCACAATAGAACTGATCAATTATTATTGGATATTTAACATCCGATACTTGAATGTTGGAAAATGACACATTCTTAACATTTCCAATACCTCCCTGTCACATATAATTGGCAAAATCAAATCAGAAAGTCCTCAACTTTTATGCGCCTTAATTGGACAGCGCGTTAGGCAAGCTTTTAACAACAGTCTGCAGTTCTAACCCAGCATTAATTTACCTGCCATGTCTTTATCCTAACTCCAGAGAGTGTGTTCTGGAATGAGATTTCTTCAACGACGATGTCAGATACACAAGCAATACTTTTATCTTTCCCAAGTCCTCCTAAACTGCAATTTATGAAACAAAATTGAAATTAAGACTACCTAACATGATAATTTTATTTTTTCTGTTTGCTGCAATTAACATTGGATTTACCTAATGCCATGTCCGGGGCCACAGTTGATATGATGAACGTGGACATTAAAGCAACCAGTTTGTATGGAAACACAGTCATCTCCTGTTAAAAGTAAGCACTCACAGTTAGCTTCTGAAGTAATGGAAAATGCAACCAGGCTTTAGTTAATAACAAAAAGAAGCAGGCCCACATTAACCCAAAAGTTTGATGTAGTGCTGCTTTTTGTTCATGCTTGTCTCAAAAGTTAGTTTGGTGACAGGTTATACCGTTTAAAATGCCGCCAAACCAGACATATTTAAACCCTCATAAACGGATAAGCTCTTTTGTTATAGTCGTAACGTGCCTTGCACTATAGACGTCCCATTTGGACTGACATCATTTTCACTTTCATTTACTCTGTAGCTTGTTAAAAAAATTACTAATTTTAAAAAGTGCATTCTTGCTTGTCTCTTACCACATCCTATATTGGAATGTTGAATTTCTACATTTTGAGTATTTTGAAGGTGAATTCCGTCGGTGTTTGGACTACTTTCCGGCGAGGAGATGGTAATGTTATCGACTTGAATGCCGGTAGAGCTGTCAAACTTGAGATGGCATTGAGGGCTATTTACGATTTGAATGTCACGAACTGTGACATTAGCGCTGGCATAGAATCTCAATGCCTGCAATGAAGTGAAAATTAGTCATTTCCAACGAGGACTTAAAGAAAATAGTGGACAAAATTATTAAGAGATGGTATCTTACTGTTGGTTTCATATCTGGTATGTGTTTGGATTTTTTCTGCATAAACACATTAAATAGAATACATAATTAGCTACTTTTGGCATTTTTTTAATTCATCCAAAGGGTAATTTAGTTTAATACAACAACAAACCTGAATATAATAGACTGTAGAAGGAATCCACCATTTAGAGCCTTGACCATCAACTATGCCAGAACCTTTAACAGTAAAGTTATGAACCCATTTGAAGTTGAGCCATTGAAAGAGACTGGATTTAGGCCATGAACCCACTTCTGGAGGAGCTAAGAGAGTTCCATCCACCTGTTGGAATTCCACTTTCATTACAACAGTCTTGTGTGTAAAGCAGTAGGCTGTAAATATTTTATTTCAAGACCACATCTTCACAATTATATATCTGAAAAATGGAAAAGGAATAAGCCCTCATGCTTTTTTTTTTTTATTCTAAGTTTTCTTTTTAAGAACAAATAAAAAATGCCACTTCAGACCAGCAGCAATATCAGCCAAAAAGTTGTGAAAGCAAACCTGAAGAACAAGATGAGGCATACATGGACCTTGAAGAGTTATGGGCTTGATTAGGAACGTGAATTCTGCAGGAATTTCCACTATAGCCCGTGGAACTTTGCAGGCAGCTTTCCAAGCTGCTACAAGTGCCTGTAAATTGCATGTAACACTCCACATTTTAACAACTCAGACATTGGAAAGAAATGTAGAAACCAAGATTAACTGATTGTAAGACCATGAATCACGTGTTTCTTTGATACCCTGTCTTGACAATTACATTACCTGAGAATCATCAGAAACTCCATCACCTTTGGCTCCGAACGACAAGACATCGAAAATAGTGGAACGTGAAGGATAAGGGCCATAAGGAGGAAGAGGAGCTGGTGCAGGGCCTGGAACATTAGGTGCATTGCCATGACAACTCTTGTCTTTGAGGTGCTTGTGAGGCTTGCTTTTTTTGCTATGGTGTTTCCTTGCCTCCGCTGAAATTATGGCAAATGCAGTGAAAATAGACACCATGATGAACAAGAAAAACAGAACAGACGAGCTCTTGTTTCTCTTCATCTTTGCAACTTTTGTTTTCCTTTCTTGGAAATTCTGCTTAAGAAATAAACCCTGACAGGAAAGGAGGTGCTACTCTGCTTGAAACAAGGGACTGAGGTGGGTATAAGATGTATAAACACTTTATATAGAGCTATATTACAGAAATAACCTCTGTTCTGTACATAATTTCCTAACATACCCTTGTCCAGATAATTTGCATGACCAAAAAAAATACTAGGATGCTCTATTATTTCATACTAAAAGACACACAATACCAAAATGGCATTGTATTAAGTCAGAAAATAGTGATGTGTACGAAGAACATACCCTAGCTCACTACAATTGGGGCGGTTTGTTTTGCAATTTGTTACTCTATATTTAAGCTAAGGAGGTGTATGTAATGCATGTATTACTCCTAGTTTATATAGTATAATATTTATACTTTTGTAAGGCGTGACAAATGATAGACTAGTTTAAAATGCAACTTTCCTGGTATAATTTCCTACATTTACAAGTCTACATGACCTTTAAGGAAAATCATTATTGAGTTTAGTGGAAGGAGGAATGAAAGAAAAACTAATTTACAATACAAACAATTAGGTTGTGGACAATCTTTCTTAAGCCATCAATTATCAATTCTAAGAAGGTGCTTATATCTAAAAGGATTATGACCTGGATGCCTCTTAGATTGTTAACTGCAATGTTCTTTTCATGGAAGAGACAATGATGTTATTGAAAAACTCCCTCCATGTAGCTAAGTAAGTTGCATCATGTGCATCATCTGTCTTCAATTTAAGTCCAATTTATTCATTAAAAAAAATCCAATTTCCTAAGACTTAGTTCTAGGAAGGTTGTGACTAACATAAAATGGACCTTCTGCGTTGTTTCCATCAAGAGGGCCTCCTAGTCTAGAAATACAAGAGAAAAAGGAAGTCTGCTCCCACAAAACTCTTGTTCCTTGTACTTTAATGTGAAATCCAGCATAAAACACCCCTAATTGGAGGTAGGTGGTCCTAAGTTTCATTCGGAGACAAATAAGAGTTGGCCACTATAGCATTCACTTAAAATTATGCATCACCACATTCCAAACAGCCAATAGTGCAAAAGTAAATTCACCTAAACATCGCTTCGGACGCCAATTTTATGGTTGTGACCATATGTTTATATGCCCCTGACGAAAATGTACAAGAGACAAAAACATAAGTTGAGGTCCATTACTGTTGCGGTCCAAGAGATGGCGTGTGCATTTTTAGAGAAGTTCGATAAATTGACATAATGAAGTTTCGTAATTTGGGGATATTTTGGCGGTTGAATCATATAATATACATTATAGTGTTTTGAATAATAAGTAAGTTAAAAAGTTGCATATGCATACACTTTTGTTGTTGAAAAATGATATTTCCTTACTTGAAAGGATTTTGTGAGAACTGTTACTTGATTGACATATGGATAGTCTTTTAATGTTTTAATGTAAGTTTAGTAAACATTACTTATTATTTATAGTTGCATTAATTTTATTAATGATAAATTTATTAAAAGTTTAGTAGATTAATAAATAATAGAAGTATAAGAGCCACTTTTAATTATTTATTTGATTTTTATAATTTTAAAGATTTATAGTTTTAAATTATCATTTTGTTGTAGAATTTTAAATAATAATTTTTATATAATTAATTTAGATAATTGTGGCAACCATTATCCATTTAACCCCGAATTTTTGATATCCACACTATAAGAATAAACTAATCATTCAATTTAGAAAATTTCAATTAAAGAATATATTACAAATCGAATGTTAAATTTGACAATAAAAATTTGAGTTATAAAACTTAAATCTATATCACCCATCAAATTATTTGACATTTAAAATTAATTTATATTTGCTGCGCTGGTTTTGTTATGTTTGGGACAGTTAAATGGGGAATGGAGTAAGGATTAATACAGCTATGCTGGTGAGCTACGTCGCTTTTTGGCAAATTTCGTCGTTTAGGTCTCAAAAATTATGTTTATAATATTTTAAGAAAGTTTTTAGACATTTATAGCTTTCAGTGGGGATTTTAGTTTTAAATGTAGTTTGTCGCGTTTTGTTCTTATTTTATGTCTATTTTAATTGAGGGCCTTTTGGCTTTTTTTTTTTTATTTTTGGAAAATTTTATGTTCAAACCATATAAAGTCACAGAATAGTCTTGTAACTCAGTTTTTACAACCTAATAAAATATTTTCGGTGTGTTTGTCTTTGCCTCTCTCTTCAAATCCGGCATTCTTTTGAGAACCAACAAGTTTGGATGTCTATTTTGCTTTGTATTCTTTAAATCATCAAGTTTATATAAGATTAATTAGCAAATCAACAGACCCAATGTTTATTTCCTTTAATTTTATTGTTTCTACAGCATAAATTATTCATAGCTTATTGAGTTGTGGCACGATATTTATAAAGTGGGGATAAAAGACAAGTATGGTGAAGAAATTTAGTTCCAATGTACTTCTCCAAGAAAATGTCTGTCACTCTCCATTCTCGCACGCCGTGGGATCCGACGTTTCGGCCGTTGTCACTGCTTACATACGTTATGTAGCTCGTCAACTCACACCATTCTGATCTAGGCATGCTCCTACTAACTAATCGGTCCAGCCCTTATATAATCTTGCTTCCCATAAAGTTTATTGCTCCTAAAGTCAAGGTCAAGAATCATAGGAATCATAAGCCTCTTATTTATCCATACCAAATCATTGTCGAAGACTCGAAGGGAATTGCCATTTTTGGAATTTCATTCTCTCTTTCTCTCTTTTCTTCTTTTTTTTTGGGGGTTGGGGAAGGGCCGGAGGAATTGAAATTGCAATGCGGCAACTTACAAAAACATCTCCATTTCAACAATTAATTACAAATAAAGTACACATTTATTTTCTTTTTTTAATATTTTTTCAGTTTTAGTCTTTGTATTTTTTTTTTTTTTCATTTTAGTCATTTTTGTTTTCTAAATTACTCTATTTTTTAGAATCAACTCAATATTTTTTTTTTAAAAAAACCTTAAAATTAACCTAATATCAACTCTATATAAACGAAACCTAAAAATTAACTCAACAAAAAAAATTAAACGTTAAAATCAACTTAATATCAACTCCACATAAAATTTACATAATTTTTTAAAAACCAACCTAAAATCAAATTTACATAAACTTTTTTAAAACCTAAAAAAAAAAACTAAAAGCAACCTAAAATCAACGTAAAAAATAACTCAACAATTTTTTTTTTAAAACCTTAAAATCAACCTAATATCAACTCCACATAAACTCTACATATTTTTTTTTAAATCAACCTAAAATCAACTTTACATAAACTTTTTGAAACCTAAAAATAAGCTAAAATAAATTTTAAAATAATAGTATAGAAATTAATAATTATGTTTACAATTTTTTTTAAAAAAATAATTTTTATTAATATTTAAAATTAATTGTTAAAATGATATAACGAAAAAAAACAGCTAGGGTTTCCTTCGAAACCCTAGCCGATGCCGCCCCTAGGCGACCAGATCTGTAAAAAATGGTTGTCGCTCATTCGCAACCAGCAAGGGATGAGGAAGGCAGTTCGACACGAAGCCGGAGAAGACAGATCGATGTGACGAAAGAAGACAGACGCGAAGCGAGGAAAGCAGATTGGCAGCGAAGGAAGGCAAATTTGACGCCGGAGAAGACAGATCGACGCCGAGTACAGAGGAGGTCACGAAAAGAGAGAGAGACAGAATAAGGGGAGCGCGATGAGCAAAGAGAGGGGGCAGAGGATGGAGGAAGAAAGGAGGCGGAGCCACGAACGAAGACAGGAAGTGGACGGAGGAAGCAATCAAGGGAGGGAAGAGAAGGACGATAGAGAGAGAGAGAGGAAGATAGAGAAGAGGCGAAGATGGCAGAGATGAAGGGAGAGGAGGAAGGAAGGGAGGGAGAGAGGGGAAGAGAGAGGAGAGAGAGAAAACAACTTTACTAAATGAGAAAAAAAATTGAGAACTAAATAGAACTTTAGTTAGTATGGACCAAGAATAAGTGTGGTAGAAATTGTACATTAAGAGTTCAAAATTAAGGGAAAATGCCCTATAAAATAAAAATGTAAGGAAAGCTGAACATTGGAGGCTACAATGTAATTATAGCTAATTACACGGTGTACCATTTTTACATTTTTAATTATGTATGGATGCGTTTTTTTTCACTTTGTTTTCGACGAAACATCTTAACTTTTTGGACGGAGCTCATATTTTTAAGCAGAACAATTTTTATCTCGAATTCGTGCTTTTTTTCTTTTCGTTTTATCTTCCTCTCTCTCAATTACTTTTCTTTTTCTCTCAATCCTCTCTTGGTACCTTTTTTTTGTCGAAAAAAGGAGAGGTGGGGTGACCGGTAGGTGGCGTACCATTGCTGGACGTTACAATGTAGGTTTAAACCGAAAGGTATCATCCCTAATACAGAATGTTACTGTGAGTCATAACTGACACCCGACAGCAAACTTAGGCCCCTGTACGAGTGTGGTCACTGTAACACCTCACTAAAGACAAGTGGGTCGGACCTGAACAACCCAGCTTTATGCAAACACAAGCCGAGTGACAACCGGATAAATCCGAACTTACGCCGCTCCCACTTCTCTCTTGGTACCTTAACTTTACAAGAGATGCTCTCTCTCTCTTCTTTTCCTTCTATCCATCGTAACTCTTCCTGTTCTCTTCTAGTGATCTCTTCTTTTCTCCTTTTGTAGCAACAACTGCCACCGCTGCTGCCGCCGTGATCTACTCGGTCATCTGTTCTCCTTACTCTCTCCCCTCTCTGCTCACGTCTTTCGGCTTCGACGATCCCTGTCTTTTCTCGTCTCACGCCTGGTCTCTCAGCTTCGTTTATTTTTGATCGATTTTTTCATGCAGATATGGTTTTGTCGGTGCAGATCTGGTCTCGGGGGAGACGATCGGTTACGAGCAACGTGTATATTAATGGAGAGTTTTTCGTTGTCTCCAATTACTAGCAGGGCATGAATTCCTATCTTGTCTCCAATTACAAGCAGGTTGCAATATAAATGACTCACTTTTAACCCCACCAATGAAATCATCAATTTGGTGGGATATGCATTTGGGTTATTTCTATACCTGTCGAAACTTTAGGAAAACATTCTCTTTATTTTATCAAATATTTATTATTATTTTAAACAATAATTAAGTCAAACAACAATATCATCTTAATTAGGTCTTGTGATAATGTTCTTTTTATTTTTTTATCAACGGTTTTCAACACTAAAGTCGGTTGGCTTAGCCTTGATAATGTGATTGGAGTGTTGTTCTTGTCTTTATTAATGGAGAGTTTTGGAATTCCAGTTTGTCAATGTGATTTGGGTTGTGGATGTATTGCAAAGCTTGATGTGGTTCGGTATTTTTTTTCCTTTTTTATTTATTTTTTCAAATGTAGTAGCTTAATTATGTGATTCAAAGATTATAGATCCTACAGTGACTTCGGTGCAGGTTTTCTATATTCTTGAAACGTAATATAGACTGTCTTTTGAAATTCGACGTAAATTATTGTGTGCCTTTCATTTGATATTAGTTTTAAGTTTGAAATTTGTTTAGGCTTGTTTTTATTTTTGAAAAATGTTTTATAAGTTTTTTAGAAATTTTGAAACAAAAGTTTAAGTGAAGTTTATTTTGGGTTTATTTTAAGTTTATTTTATATATTTTAAAAATATTTATTTAAGGATTTTGAAAGGTTTATGTTAAGTTTATTTTAGGTTTAAAAAGATTTATTTAAGGATTTTAAAAGGTTTATGTTAAGTTTATTTTTGGTTTATTTTTTTAAGTTTATATTGTTTAAAAAGTTTATTTTAAGTTTACTTTAGGTTTTTTTTAAGTTTATATTGTTGAAAAGGTTTATTTTAAGTTTATTTTTTTAAGTTTATTTTATTTAAAAAGGTTTATTTCAAGTTTATTTTAAGTTTATTTTAGGTTTTAAAAGGTTTATTTTAAGTTTGTTTTGTTTAGAAGGTTTATTTTAAGTTTTATTTGGAGTTTATTTTAGGTTTATTTGAAGTTTATTTTATGTTTATTTTAGGTTATTTGAATTCATTTTAGGTTTATTTAAAGTTTATTTTAGATTTATTTTAATTTTATTTTACAGCTTCTAAAAAGGTCTATTTAAAGATTTTAAAAGGTTTATTTGATATTAATTTTAAGCTTATTTGAATTTAATTTTAGGTTTATTTGAAGTTTATTTTACGTTAATTTTAAGCTTATTTGAAGTTAATTTTAGGCTTATTTGAAGTTAATTTTAGGTTAATTTGAAGTTTATTTTAGGTTTATTCTGTATTTATTAATTTATATTTATTTTTTGTTTATTTTAGTTATATTTTCGATTTATTTTAATTTTTTAAGGATTTTGAAACTTTTTTAAAATATTTTTAATTTTTTGAAAGGTTTTGAAAAGTATTATTTAAGGTTTTTTTAGTTTTAAAAGAATTTTATGTTTTTAAAATATAAATTAATTTTTATTTTATTTTATTTTTTAATTTTTTGGTGGGCTAATTACATAAATATATCCTTTGAAAATTAAAATTATAAAAATATTCCCAACAAATATGGTTTTCAAAATAAATTATTTTTAATTAGTTTTTTTTAGAATTTAAAAAATAATAAAAATACAATTTGATAAAAATATAATAGAATAATTTAAAACTAAAAAGAAATCATGAAATTATAAAATTAAAAAAAAAAAGATGAAGAGAACAAAAAAACTTAGTCTAAGTAAAAAAGACAAAAAGGACTAAAATGAAGAGAACAAAAAAAAAAAGAGACAAGAAATAATTAAATATTTTTTCACCCAAATTTTGAAAATATTGTAAAAAAATAAAATTTTTAAAATGTAGATTGACTTTTATTTTAGTTTTTCTTTTTTTATTTAATTTTTAATTAGCGTTAATATTAAGAAAAATACAGTTGAATGAATAATTTAAAGTTAAATAAAAATTAAGATAAAAATAAGACCAAAAATTAAATCAAAATAAAAAACAAGAAAGTTAAATATGAGAAAAAATTCTTGACATAAGTGAAAAAACAGTCACAAAGGACTAACAAGTAAAGAAGAAGTAAAAAAGAGGACTTAACTGTTGTAGAATGGGGAAAAAGTAGAGTTGTTGTACGGCGATGCAACGTCGAGCGATATAAAAAGGGAAGATTTTGAGGTTTCAAAAAGATTTGACCCACTGCATGTAATTAAAAAAGGCTTCTGGATTGTTTTTGTATGTTGCCCATTATCTTATTGCATTGTCTAAATTTAGTGGGCTTGCATGGAGGACAGGTCCAGCTACAGAAATGTAACAAGTGACCGACTCCTGGACCCGTCACAGAGCCCAAATCTGCAGACGTCTATGATTTGACAGAGCCCAATAGAGAGTAGAGGCATACGGCTCAGAGTTTATTGATGATGATAGTAAACCATTTGGTTCTTTAAGAATCAAAACCTTCATTAAAACTGTGGTTGTTAAAGCGCCGTACCGCTGCCGTCATATTTATATTCAACATTCAAAATTCCATCCAGTGACGGTGTCTTGTTTTAGTTTCCGCTCAATCCATCCTCTTCGATGTTTGTCCCGTAAATTCATTTTTTGAATTTTCTTGTTCTAGAATTACGTTAAATCAAAGAAAACAAAAGGCCAAAAGAACTGCATATGTTATAAAAACAATCGACTCTACAATATCTGGAGTCAACGGGTGGCTAAGTGGGTATCAACCCAAACCCACTCAGTGGTTCTTTTGGACTTTCTGAAGGCGGCTGCTATGTCACAGACCGTGAGCCATCAATATCATCATAAATCATAACATTATCGTGAAACGACGACAAGACCATCAAATATTCTTTTCGATCGAGTCCAACAGTTTAGGCTCTCCGTAACCGGACTAGGAACGGTCTCGATAGCTGTCAGGTGCGAGGTCAGCTTGATATTTTTTTTTAAAAAAAATAATATAATTTGATTGTTGGATCTGATTGATCCAACGATCAGATTTACTATAACGGTAATATTACCGTTGGAGTATCGTTGGGACCGAAAAATTATTCTTTTGGTCCCTAACGACTAGTTTTACTCATTTTTCTATAAATACCCTCTAAACATATTTTTTTTATCATTTTTTCACTTCAAAACCCCATTTATCTCCCCCAAACTCTCTCAACTCTTAAAATTTCTCTCCAAATATTTTTTCAATGGATTCCAACGATTTTTTCGATTATTTTTCAAACAATAAAAACAAAACAATTAAAGAATTTGCACTTGCAAATATTTCCGCCTCTTATGTTTGAAGAATTTTTGCCAATGTGTTGTAGAAGTTTTCGGTAGCAAATATTTGGGAAAACCGACCACTGCCGATGTTCAACGACTCTACACAATGCACGAAGAACAACACGACTTTTCAGGTATGCTCAGGAGCGTTGATTGTATACACTGAGCATGACGGAATTTTCCAACGGCCTGGAAAGGGCAATATACACGAGGTGACTGTGGACATCCTACAATTATACTGGAGGATGTGGCCAGCGCAGATCTATGAATTTGACACGCCTATTACGGGGTGACAGGCTCTAACAACGATATCAATGTTCTGAAACAATCGCCTATCTTCAATGACGTATTAACAGGGAGGGCGCCTACAGTTGAATACGTCGTAAATAGTACTACTTACAACCAAGATTATTATCTGACAGACAAAATATATCCCGAATGGGTTACATTTATTAAAACATTTACTTACTCATGGGATAAAAAACAAGTTTATTCAAATAAAGGCAAGAGTCGGCTAGAAAGGACGTCGAAAGAGCCTTCGGGGTACTCCAGACGAGATGAGTGATTATACGATGACCCACATGTTTGTACTATAGACATCATATGACAAATATAATGTACGCATGTATCATATTATACAACATGATCGTTGAAGACGAAGGCTACACCGTAACAAATTGGACAGGAGAATGAGATGGTCATCAAGCGAATGCATCACAGGGAGGTCAATCCGATTTTGCAATGTATATCCAAAGGTTCACCGATATTCGTGATTGTGAGCAACATTATCGTCTCCGAGCGGATTTGGTAGAGCAAACAATCGTGAAAAATAATACCGAATTTTATTTTTATGTATTATTATTTTATTTTAAGAAATTATGAACGTTATTTTAATGTATTTTTAATTTTAATATATTTTTAATTTTAATGTATTTTTAATTTTAATATATTTTTTATTTTAATGTAATATATTTATTTTAATGAATTATTTTTATTTGAATGAACACTTTTTATTTTAATGAATTTGAGGTAGAAATTATTAAATGAAATAGTAGATAAAAGTTGGAGATTAAAATTAAATTGTGTTTAGTGGAAAGCTGAATAGGCATCCCGCAAAACTCTTAAAATAACCTCTAAGTTACGAATAAAAAAATTGAGGGATTAAAAAATAAAAATTTTAATAAAATAATAATAAAAACTTTGAAAAAATATCTCACAATACGACTTCAGAACTCTGAGTTACAAGCCGTCTCATTATCTCTTCACCGACATTGACCTCTTTACCTGATCCTGCTGTGATATATTCTGCTCGAAGTACGCTTGCAATTCAATGTTTTCCATGTTTTCACACCCATCCTTGGTTATTTAATTAAACCAACTTGGAACTTTTTTTGTTCTTTTCTGGCTTTCACAATAACTAATTTCACATTGACGGCGCTTGAGCCGACGTTTCTTGCAATTGACAACAAAAGAAACCCGAACTGCGCTAACTGCTACATCGACACTTCTGACACCCTCAACAAACTGGTACCCACTTCCATGTTTTTTCATGTTACAAATCCCGACAAAATTTAACTTCTACGCGTAAACGCCTCCTCCTTGAACAAAATCAACGTTTCTAACAACAAATGAACCAATCTATCCTTCTAATTTCCTCCGACACTGGTCCATTCTAACTCCCCAAAAGCCCTTACAAGATGGTTTCTTTTTTCTCCTCAAACTGCTTCCTGTTCTATTTACTCTGTCACCTATTGTTTCTACCGAATTTCTCTGTATCCGATCCAAGAGCAACACAAGCTGCATTAATATGCACGAACAGAACAGCTGCGACACCCGAGAGACAGACCTTTGTGTCGAATTTCTTGGCAGCAATGGACACATTGACGCCAGAAATTGTAAGACAACAATACTCTGCCGTCGTTAATGGTACCGGTAACACCACAGTTTATGCCTTCGGTGAGTGCATGAAAGACCTTGATGGCACAGACTGCAACCTCTGTTTCGCTCAGTGCAAGACTCAGATTCTCCGAT